>JAUIMM010003715.1:0-37689 GCA_031769625.1 Taudactylus pleione
CGTCAAGTTCCTTGTCCTCTATGAAGGCCAATGCCCCTGGGCTTAAGTCACGCCATGGATATGGTAAAGCTACTTTTCCTGTTGTAAAGAAAAAAAAATCAAAAGGCAAGTTGCCTTTAGATAAACAAAAATTGGCAATATGCCATTCACTACACGAAGTGGCAAGGAAAGGATAAGGCCTTGGCCTTTATTTATGTTGACTGCTGGTTCTGATAGCCCTACAGCTTGTAGTAGTAGTGGTGGTGGTACCCAGGGCCAGATTTACCACTAGGCAACCTAGGCATCTGCCTAGGGCACGGCGGGTCCCAGGGGGCCCGTGGCCCCCAGGAATCCGGCCCTGACTAAGGCAGGCTTCTCTCATCACAGAGGCTCCACTGTGCTTAGGGCAATAATAACGATAATACCACACTGGGATTAGCGTTTTTACTGCTCTGGTATTAGCGTTGCAAAATATCTCCCAGCAGAGCACTGCATGCACCGAGTGATGTCATGATGTCATGCGGCCCCGCCCCATGCTCTCGGACAGTAACTCAGTCACTGTCTGCACAGCAGTCAAGCGGTAGTCAGCCCGACACCAGTCTCAGCTCTGCATCTGCCCAGCACACGAGAGGGAGGAACGGAGGGAGTATGTGCTGCTGTGTGCGACCAGGTTAAGGTTAGAGCTTTTCTCATATAATGGGCCATATGTAAGAAAGGAGTATATATATATATATATATATATATATAAATATATAAATATATATAACATCTAGGACACCCACTGTAATAACTGTGCAAAAATTACAGTAGGTGAAAGGTACTCACACTATGGATGGAGCAAGGTATACACACTAATATATATATATATATATATAGATACTGTGTATATATATATATATATATATATATATATATATGATGTGTGTACCTCCAGCAGCACCTACCATAATTTATGCATAGTTATTACAGTAGGTGTTACTAGATCACTATATATATATACAGATATATATGTAGTATTGTTCGAGGTACCGGGTCCCCAAACTGGTATCTCGCCTAGGGCCCCATGAGGTCTAACACCGGCTCTGGTGGTTCTATTAAAAAATTGAAAGTTAAGAAGAGTAAGACAGCTCTGGAAAACCCAACTGTGTGCCATGAGAAATTGAAATCACAAATCCCTGAGGAGAGTGCAAGTGTGTCCGTGGTTGGCATGTGTGAGCCAGACCTAAATACTAGTGTACTGGATAATCCTCCTAGTTCCAACATTTGTATGCCCTCTGTAAATTTGGGGAAGGGCAGTCAACATCTTTAAAGATGCAGTCAGTGATGATGCTTCTGTGGAATTGCACATGGAGGAGGTGGATATTTTGGTAGTTGAAGGCGCTAAGGATGATGAGGATGTTGATGAGGAAGATGTTGGTGATGAGGATGTTGATAATGAAGATGTTGGTGATGACCATGTTGATGCAGAGGATGTCCTTTGTGTAAGTAAGGCAACAGCTGTTGCCTATGGATTGAAAAAGCCAAAGCCCATTGTTGTCATGCCGAGGCAAAAGACAAAAAAAATCCACTTCTCACATGTGGAATTATTTCCACCCCAATCCGGACAACAGTTTTCAAGCCATATGTAACCATTGCCGAGCAAGAGTGAGTAGAGGGAGGGACCTAAACCACCTAGGAACCTCCTCCTTGTTATGTCACTTGAAGCGCATTCATCAAATATCAAAGTTCCAAAACTCAAAATGTAACAAGTAAAGTGTCACCTACCTGTTCCCTCTCTGTGGGATCCAAGTGCCTTCGGTCTCCAACACCAACACCTGCATCATCAACATCCTCATTCATCATCGGGAGTAGTCCTGCTGCATCCAATGTTGTTATTTGAAGCATGAATGACTCCTCTCCTTTCCATGATTCCTCAGAAGGATCCTTGATGACTACGCCTGTTGCTGCTGCTGTTGCTGTGAGTGGATCTTCATCCCAGAAGGGGACTAGGAGGAAGACTACTTGTAGTGTATCCTCCAAAAAACAATTAACTGTCAAACAATTGTTTGCAAGAGCAAACAAATATAACAGCAATCACCCAGTTGCACAGCAGATTACTGATGCCATAACAGCTATGCTGGTATTAGATGTGCGTCAGTATCCGCCATTACTGTATAAAACTTTATTAATGTCCTCAGAAATGCCATTGTACCCACTGTCCACTTGACCACTGATACTGTATGTGGACAAGTGGGACAGGGCAAACTAAGGATTACATGACTGTGACAGCGCACTGGACAGGTGCATTTCCTACAAAAGCAGCAGCAACATCTACCAAAATACAGCTGATACAGAAGCAGGCTACTCTTTGTATAACTGTTTTTTTACTAGAAAAGGAGATCAGGAATTTATGAAAAGTCCATTCAAAGTTAGTAGTTCCTTTGATCCCCCCTCACCTAATGCCTCTATAGAGACCTTCATGAGACTTGTTAAGTCTGATACCTTACCCACTGTACAAAAAGCTAAAATCTATAATTCTAATCTTTCTAAATCTGAGAATTTAGCTATTAAACAACTACGTGAGATTTCTTCGATTGTCATCCGCCCCGCCGATAAAGGTGGGGGCATTGTGGTCATGAACCACGACGATTATGTTAAAGAAGTCATGTACCAATTGGCAGATATTGATTGCTACAAATGTCTCACGTATGATCCCACAGAGAATTTTAAAAGGGAGATAGATTCAATAATCCAAAAAGGTCAAATTAATGGCTGGATTGATGACCATACTGTACGTTTCTTGAAACAAGATTTTCCCAGAATTCCACTACTTTACATTCTACCGAAAGTGCATAAATCGCTTACACAACCCCTGATAGCTCTCGGGGATCATTATGTCAAAGTCTATCACAGTTTATAGATTACTACTTGCAGCCTATTGTTCAGAGTACACCTTATTTTTTGAAAGACACCTCTGACTTTTTGTGTAAGGTGTCCTCCATTGGCCAGCTACCACAGGATTGTTTGCTGGTGACGCTAGGCATCACCAGTTTATATATGAATATAGGACATACCGAGGGAATGCAGGCTGTTAGGGAGGTTTTGGCTTCCAGTCCACAGTATGTGGGTCCACCCATTGAGTTTCTGCTATTATTAAAGGAATTTATTTTACACAAAAATTATTTTTTGTTTAATAACACTTTTTATTTACAGTTGAAAGGAACGGCAATGGGGTCTAATATGGCCCCGGCGTACACCAATTTGTTTATGTATTGTTTTGAAAAACTACGCATTTTGGCTAACCCAAATTTTTCACGTTTTATTTTGTTTTACGTGAGATTTATTGATGATCTTTTCATGCTGTGCACTGGTGGTGAGATGACTCTCAAGGAGTTTATGGAGGGTTTGAACCGACTACATGGGTCCATTAGATTTACCTATACATACAGTATCGAACGAATTGACTATCTAGATGTCTGTGTTATGGTTTCCAATGGGCAAATTTCAACTAAAATCTTTAGGAAGCCTACTGACAAGAATATGCTGCTGGAAGCCTCCAGTTTTCATCCAGCACCGCTCAAAAAGGGCTTACCATACTCTCAACTTGTTAGAGTAGTACGGATAACTTCGAATGAACGTGACCTGCTAGATGCCCTGGAAAGTAGGGGTAATAAATTTATTGAAAGGGGCTATCCACCAAGAGAAGTCAAGTAAGCTATTAAAAGATGTAAATTACTAAAAAGAGAGGACCTGTTGAAACCATTTCCTAGGGAAGAGGACAAAGACAATTTTTTCCAAGCACTTTTTTGATCACCTCAGGGGTAATAAAAAAAGCCATATTGCGCCATTGGCACATTATTCAAATGGATCCAGTCTTGAAAGATATATGTAAACATACACTGCTGTTTTGCTACAAAAGGAGTAATAATTTGAAAGAGAGAGTTTCTTGCTCCAATATTGCCTCTACTGGAGATGCAGCCACAAGATTGCAAAAAGGGTCCTTCAGATACACTGGTTGTGTGAACAGCCACTATATGAAGACTGGTAATACGTTTGTCCACCCCACGAAAGGAACGGTATACCCTCTTAGTCATCGCATGAGCTGTGATACGAAATATGTTACCTATGCAATTATTTGCCCTTGTCATAAAATCTATGTGGGCAAAACAATTTGTATGTTGAAAGAAAGAGCAGCAATGCATAGATCTTCTATTAGAAAAGCTTATGTTAAAATGGAATCGGCCACGCCACCAGTGTTGAGACACTTTGTTAAAGAGGGTCATCCATTAAAGGACTTTCTTGTCATGCCCATTGACCATGTGCCCCCTCTGCGGAGGGGTGGCAACAGAGATAAATTGCTCTTGAAACAAGAGTGCAGGTGGATTTACAAACTTGGAACCATGGTTCCCCGTAGACTAAATGAGTAATTTACATTTGCATGTTATCTAGGCGATTAGCAACTCAACTATGTGTGTTTGGGATTTTCTAATGCCAGTTCAACCCTCCATTTTTCACCATAATGTATTTGTTTGAGATAGGTCCTGCTACCCCTTTATTGAGATATATATTGGTTTTGTGATATATATTCCATGCCAGCGCCGACTGCTATATGTCATATATCTGTCCTTATGTGTTTCTACTATATATTTATCTAATGTTATATTCTTGGTCCACATGGCTTAATAGATGTTTGTTTGGGTAACTTTGATGCATTATTGGATATTTTTGTGTCCAATGTCATTTGCTTTTATTTTGTTTACATTTGAATGGCTGTGTGAGGTCTGCGAGCATCATTTCCGGCGGTCTAGGAACCCTGATGCCTTCCCCGTTGCCTGGCTGGTGTATGTTGGTTCCGTCTGACGTCACTTCCGGTGTGACGGACGGAGCTTGCTGCCAGCATGTGGCATGGAGTTGGCGGGGCTCCGGCGGTGGTGTAATGTGAGTGATGACGCTCCACAGGTGAGTTGTCTCAAAATCTAGGTGGTGGGTACCTAACAGGCTATGGGCACAGTGATGTTTTGTGGTTCCCTGAGGAAGGCAACCCGAAACAGCTGTTGGAGCCATCCGGGTTCAGAGCGTGTCTCCCCGGGCCCTATGAAGGCTATTTATCAACAAGATGTGCTGAGTACCATTTTACTTACTATGGCTTTATGGCTTGCTACTATACTCTGATGGTGATATTTTTAAACATTAAAAAAAAATTCATATTGTTTTCTAAAAGGTGTGCTGGATTTTGTCCATTATAGGACATATTGCTACAAATTATGTGATCCGTGCACCCCTGAATAAGTTTTGTGTGCGATCTAACATTTGTTCATTAATATATATATATATATATGATGTATATTAATATATATATATATATATATATATATATATGATGTGTGTACCTCCAGCAGTGCCTACCATAATTTATGCATAGTTATTACAGTAGGTCTTACTAGATCACTAAATATATATACAGTATATATATTTATATACTGTATATATATTAGGGGTGTGCACCGGCCACTTTTCGTGTTTTGTGTTTTGGTTTTGGATCTGGATCTTTCTTCGTGTTTTGGATCTGGATTGGTTTTGCCAAAACCACCCTTCCGTGTTTTGGGTTCTGGGTTTTGTGTTTTGGATCTGTATTTTTTTTTTAAAAAAGCATAAAAACAGCTAAAATCACAGAATTAGTGTGTTTTTCTGCTCCTATGCTATTATTAACCTCAACAACCTTAATTTCCACTCATTTCCAGTCTATTCTGAACACCTCACACCTCACAATAGTGTTTTTATATCCTAAAGGTTGCACCGAGGTAGCTGGATGACTATGCTAAGAGATACGAGTGGGCGGCAAAAACACGTGGCCCATCTAGGAGTGACACTGCAGTGGCAGACAGGATGGCAGTTTGAAAAACTAGGCCCCAAACTGTACATAATTCAAAGAAAAAAAAGAGGTGCAAGATGGAATTGTCCTTGGGATACCGGACGCACGTCTAACACCAACATAGCAGTCAAGGCCTCAGTTATACGTTTTGCTTCAGGATGACTGCTGTCGTACTTCATCCTCATTGCTAGGGACTGTTGGAGGGTCAATTGTTTAGTAAAAGTAGTGGTGTTCCTACTTCCTCTCTGGGATGATGAACAACTCCCAGCAGCAGCAATAGCACTAGGAGGAAGTGGTGCTTGATCTCTCCCTATTTTATTTTTATCGGAGAAAGTTTGGTCCTCCATTTATGTTATATTGATATATACGTGCGGCTAAGGCGCACACAAACACAGAAAATATTTTTTTATTTTTGCTGGAGAGTAGTGCACTTTGTGGGTTACACCACCCTTTAAGAAATGAGCCAGCTGGCTCTTTACTTATGGGACACAGGTGCACGCTTGGCGCTGCTCCTTTGTTGATGCACGTGCAGCCACAGTGCACACAATTCACAAACACAGAAAATATTTTTTTATTTGGTTTGGAGTGTACTTTGGGGGTTACAGCACCCTTTAACGGTCAAGCCAGCCGGCCCTTTACTTATGACACAGGCGCACCCTTGGCACTACTTTGTTGATGCACGTGCGGCTACTGCGCACACAATTCACAAACACAGAAAATATTTTTTTATTTTGTTTGGAGTGTACTTTGGGGGTTACAGCACCCTTTAACGGTCAAGCCAGCCGGCCCTTTACTTATGACACAGGCGCACGCTTGGCACTACTTTGTTGATGCACGTGCGGCTACTGCGCACACAATTCACAAACACAGACAATATTTTTTTATTTGGTTTGGAGTGTACTTTGGGGGTTACAGCACCCTTTAACGGTCAAGCCAGCCAGCCCTTTACTTATGACACAGGCGCACGCTTGGCACTACTTTGTTGATGCACGTGCGGCTACTGCGCACACAATTCACAAACACAGAAAAAATATTTTTTTTTAGCACTTGGGGGGAGCACCCCTGATGAACAGAGCACCCCCTGGACAACACTACAGCACCCATTTAGGACTGGGACACTGCACAGGACTTTGGAGTGGACACAGCCCCTATGGACAACTGACTGCACAACACAGTCCAGCCAGCCCCTATGGACTTTGAAGTAGTGGACACAGCCCCTATTAACAACAGCAGCACAGCACAACACAGCCAGCCCCTATGGACTTTGAAGTAGTGGACACAGCCCCTATGGACAACAGCAGCACAGCGCAGCACAGCACAGCACAACACTACTCTGCACTACACTACACTACACAGCCCAGCCAGCCCTAACTCCCACCCTCCCTCTTCACTGTCCACAGCCAAGTGAGAAAATGGCGCCAACGCGGGTACCTTATATAGGATCCAAAACCCACGAGACCCGGAAGGCGGGATGATGACGTTTTGCCTCGATTTCAGATCCGAGTCAGGCGGGAAAAGTCGAGCCTGACTCGGATCGGCCTCGGATCGGGGGAGCTCGGGGGGGTTCGGATTTCCGAAATCCGAACCCGCTCTCCCCTAATATATATATATATATATATATATATGTAGTATTGTTCAAGGTACCGGGGCCCCAAACCAGTATCTCGCCTAGGATCCCATGAGGTCTAACACCAGCTCTGTTGGTACCATTAAAAAATTGAAAGTTAAGAAGAGTAAGACAGCTCTGGAAAACCCAACTGTGTGCCATGAGAAATCGAAATCACAAATCCCTGAGGAGAGTGCAAGTGTGTCCGCAGTTGGCATGTGTGAGCCAGACCTAAATACTAGTGTACTGGAGAATCCTCCTAGATCCAATATTTGTGTGCCCTCTGTAAATTTGGGGAAGGGCAGTCAACATCTTTAAAGACGCAGTCAGTTATGATGCTTCTGTGGAATTGCATATGGAGGAGGTGGATATTTTGGTAGTTGAAGGCGCTAAGGATGATGAGGATGTTGATGATGAAGAAGTTGGTGATGAGGATGTTGATGATGAAGATGTTGGTGATGACCATGTTGATGCCAAGGATGTCCTTTGTGTAAGTAAGGCAACAGCTGTTGCCTATGGATTGAAAAAGCCAAAGCCCATTGTTGTCATGCTCAGGCAAAAGACAAAAAAAATCCACTTCTCACGTGTGGAATTATTTCCACCCCAATCCGGACAACAGTTTTCAAGCCATATGTAACCATTGCCGAGCAAGAGTGGGTAGAGGGAGGGACCTAAACCACCTAGGAACCTCCTCCTTGTTATGTCACTTGGAGCACATTCATCAAATATCAAAGTTCCAAAACTCAAAATGTAACAAGTAAAGTGTCACCTACCTGCTCCCTCTCTGTGGGATCCAAGTGCCTTCGATCTCCAACACCAACACCTGCATTATCAACATCCTCATTCATCATCGGGAGTAGTCCTGCTGCATCCAATGTTGTTATTTGAAGCATGAATGACTCCTCTCCTATCCATGATTCCTCAGAAGGATCCTTGATGACTACGCCTGTTGCTGCTGCTGTTGCTGTGAGTGGATCTTCATCCCAGAAGGGGACTAGGAGGAAGACTACTTGTAGTGTATCCTCCAAAAAACAATTAACTGTCAAACAATTGTTTGCAAGGGCAAACAAATATAACAGCAATCACCCAGTTGCACAGCAGATTACTGATGCCATAACAGCTATGCTGGTATTAGATGTGCGTCAGTATCCGCCATTACTGCATAAAACTTTATTAATGTCCTCAGAAATGCCATTGTACCCACTGTCCACTTGACCACTGATACTGTATGTGGACAAGTGGGACAGGGCAAACTAAGGATTACATGACTGTGACAGCGCACTGGGCAGGTGCATTTCCTACAAAAGCAGCAGCAACATCTACCAAAATACAGCTGATACAGAGGCAGGCTACTCTTTGTATAACTGGTTTCACTAAGAGGCATACCACTGAGAACCTCTTAGAAAAACTCAGGGAAATCATTGATAAATGGCTTACCCCACTTGGACTCTACTCAGGATTTGTGATTTCGGACAATGCCACCAATATTGTGAGAGCATTACATGTGGGCGAATTCCAACACGTCCCATGTTTTGCTCACACAATTAATTTGGTGGTGCAACATTTTTTAAAAATGAAAACGGCATGCAGGAGATGCTCTCGGTGGCCCGCAAAATATCTGGACATTTTAGACACTCAGCAAACACTTGTCAAAGATTGCATGACCAGCAGGCACTGTTAAATTTGCCCTGCCATCAGCGGAAGCAAGAGGTAGTAAGTCGGTGGAATTCTACCCTCTATATGCTTCAGCGGATGGAGGAACAGCAAAAGGCCATCCAGGGCTATACAATGGCCTATGACATAGGCCGTGGAGGGGGAATGTACCTTACTCAAGCGCAGTGGAGAATAATTTCTGTGTTGTGCAAGGTTTCAAATCCTTTGAACTTGCCACACATGAAGTTAGTTCAGACACTGCCAGCTTGAGTCAGGTCATTCCCCTCATCAGACTTTTGCATAAAAAGCTGGAGAAACTGAAGGAAGAACTGAAATGGAATGATTGTGCAAGGTATGTCGGACCGGTGGATCAAGCCCTTGATTCACTTCACCAGGATCCAAGAGTTGTCAATCTATTGAAATCTGAAAAATATATTTTGGCAACCATTCTGGATTCTAGGTTTAAGTCCTACCTTGTGAGTTTTTATTCAACAGACCAAAATCTAAAACTATGCAAAGAGCTGTTAGTAAAAAAAATTGTCAGCTGCACTCGCACGTGAAACGCCTGCATCTCCTCTTTCAGTTTCTGCAGCTGCCATGAAAAACCTACATTTTCCTTATAGAATGCCTGCTAGTCATGCAGATCTTTCACCAAAAAATGACATCTGGTTGGGCCTGAGAGAACTGCCTACTAGTGACATGTCTTCTACCATGACTCTGTGTGATACGGTCTCCTTTCACAGAATGGTGGAGGACTATTTCAGAGATAACATCCTAATAGGCATGTCAGACAGTCCATTTCAGTACTGGCAGGGAAAAGAGGCAAGTGGAGGTCCATACACAAACTGGCTTTGCATTACATAAGTTGCCCCACCCTCCAGTGTGTACTCCGAAAGAGTTTTCAGTGCAGCTGGCAACATTGACAGTGATCGGCATAGGAGGTTACATCCTCAAAATGTGGAAAAGATGATGTTCACTAAAATGAATTACAAATTCCACGAGGAAGACCCCTACCAACAATTACATCAAAAAATTACAGAGACACCTATGGTGGATTCCAGCGGGGATGAATTAATATTGTGTGAAGAAGAGGATGTACACACTGATGTGGATGACGAGGACGAGGACGATGACAACTTGCCAGTTTGTGTATGGGATCATTTTCATTTCCATGTCCAATGCACATTGGCAGCTTGTTTTATGGGGGTCCAAACAAATCAATAATTTCAGCCACAATTGGCAGTCCTTGTCACTGAAATGATTGGTTTGTTAAACTGTGAATGTCCTGTTTCATATACAACATAAGGGTGGGTGGGAGGGTCCAAGGACTATTCCATCTTGAACCTTTTTCCTTTCCATTATGTGCTGGTTGGAGAATTGCTGTCTGACATTTTAAATTAATGTTATGGTTGGTTTAGGAACCAATGATTTGTTTATAAATTAATTTATTATCAATTTTACAGCCAGGGGCTGCACCAATGAATTTATTTTTATTAATTATTCAACCAGGGGCTGCACCCAATGAATAGTTTTTTTTACTTTTCTAATTAAATTATTATTAATTATTCTGCCAGGGGCTGCACCAATTAATTGATTTTTAATTAATTTATTATCAATTTTACAGCCAGGGGCTGCACCAACTATCAACTATCAATTCTTCAATCCTCAAGGGTATCCCAACCATCATCTTTGCACAGTCCTCAACTCTATTAATAATTATATCAATCAGTTTTGAGCCAGCAAGCTGGATGCAACCTTTTGCCCTTTAACTAGATGAAAAACTCAATATTGTGAGCTGTGAGGTGGTCAAAATTAACTGGAAACGAGTGGAAATAAATGTTATTGAGGTTATTAATACTGTAGGAACATAAAAGGCCAATTTTATGTGATTTTAGCTGTTTTTTTTTATTTTTTAAGAAAAAATCCAGATCCAACATGAAAACAAAACAAGGAGGTGAGGTTTTGCAAAACCAATCCAGATCCAAAACCAGGGGAGATCCAGACCCAAAACCAAAACACGGGGGTCAGCACACATCTCTAGTTATGATTGCGTTTTATCACAGTATATTATTACAATTCTGTGCTCTTGTTTATGTTCATATAGTTCCCTTAGTGATGGTTTATGCTACACACTGTGTTCTGGGTGCATAGTGATGATATCACTCTTTGATGCCTGGGATGGACCTCACTGTTCCGGGTCCAGTGTATGCACATGGTGGTCTATCCTGGGGGTCCATAGACCTTAAGGAAATTTCAGAAACCTGTTATGACTCTTCCATTCAAACCACAAAAAGCAATGAAATTCCGATCCTTAAGGCTGATGCCTTAATGGACATATTTGTTGCACAATACACATTTGGTAGACCATCACACCCTGTGGTTAACTGCAGATTCAGCACTCTCATGGAGTGAGATTGCTGTCACTCACAAAATGGTGGAGCTGATAATTCACAGATATATGTGCTCTCTGGAATACACACATGCAGTCTATGCAGCTGAATGTCTACATAGCTAGAAAATGACCCCCATCCGTTCTGCTCTGTCTTCCCTCCCATCCATGCCACTCTGTATTCCCTATCTGTGCCAGATTGTTTTGCTCCCTATCTGCACCACTCTGTCTCCCCTTATCCACGCCACTTATCTCCACCATCCATGCCACTCTGCCCCCCATGTGCACTGCTGTCTCCCCATGCACGCTGCTCTGTTGCCCCCCTCATTATTTAGAGAATGACGTTATATATTCCACTTTACACAGATGAATTGAGTGTCTGTTATTATCATTTTGTTCTTTTTTATGAACATTATGTAAATACTCTTCAATTATGTGACAATGATTAACCTCTAAAAGTGGTCTCCCGGCTGAAGCATTTACACCCCATACTAGCCAGCCCAGGCTGGGGATCCCTGGGGACATGAGAACTGCTCCAACAAAGGGGTACCCCCTCTCTGGGGTTCCCCAGGCCTGAGCTAAAGCCCAGGGTTATCCCCACATCCCTTGCCGGTGGAATCAGGGTTGATTGAAAAAAATATTGGTGATGGGTTCCCCCTAGCATAGCCAGCACCAGGCACTTTCAAACTGGTACTGGTTAAAAAAATGTGGGAGCCCAAAAAAACATAGAGCTCCCCCATATTTAATGAACCAGCACCAGGCTCTTAGACCCGGTGCTGGTTGAAAAAATATGGGGGAAAAATTGGGTGTGGTTCCCCATATTTTATAACTAGTAATGGGATCCACTTGTGGGGGTGTAATGCCACAGCCAGGGGACACTCTTCACGGGGTCCCCTCAATAAAGGGGTCCCCCCTCTCCAGGGTAGCCCAGGCTGGAGCAATTCTTCACACCCCTGGATGGTGGGTGTGGAGCTTATGGGGTTTACAAAAGTAATATTGTCTTTTACAGGGAGGGGTAATGGTCCCAGCAAGCCTCCCCACATGTTGATACTTGTGCTACAGGTACCTGCATGAGGGGTATTAAGGACCCGCTGGTACCACTATCCCTCCTGTAAAAGAAATATTAAAATAAAGACACAACACTAACATAATGTTTTAATTTATTGTTTATTTGGACCTTCATCTGGGAGATGGCGGCCTTATAGCTCTTTTGGGGTGTCTGCTGCCACCCCAGGACTTCCAGCATTTTCCCCTGTTAGCTCCTTTAAATGGCTGCTGCCCATCCAGGACTTCCATGGTATCTTCTCTCTTCTGGAGCTCTTCCTCTCTCCTTCTCTGCTGTTGTACTGACTGGCCCTGCCTCGCACTGGCTAATATAAGCCGGCATGAGGGGGTGGGGTGATGACACAGATAGCTGTGATTGGCACAACTAAGCTATCTTGAATTTTAAAAATGGCGCCACGCAGCACCATTTTTAAAACTGAAAACATTGCCAAAGCACACCCGCCGAACTCTGCATTCAGGTTCCAGGCCTGCTGTCATGCCCACCAAGTCCAGCAGCTGCCACAGCCACCACCATTGCCAATGCCATCATGCCCTCCCCCACCCTGCGCTATGCACTTTGCGGCCACCTTTGCGAATCACCACCATCGCCATGACATCTGCAGCGCTCTCTGCTGGATGCGGAAAAAAGGCAGCCATCTTGTGGCTCCCAAGTGAAGCCACTCTCAGTGCTCCCCAGGTAGGCGCTATTAGACATGCGCAACAAATTAAAAATCCCTATACATAAAATGCACCCTATTATTAAAAAGCTGTAACTTCCTCTAAAACCTTAACACCAAAAGGCCCTACACTGGAACAAGAGCAACCTAACAAAACAAACCCCAAGTCTTAAATCATGAGTTATGCCTTCCCCAAAATCCCTCATAGACTATAGCAAAAAATTATATCAAAGAAACAGAATTTGCAAGAGGGCAAAGACTGAAAAAAGACAAATAAGTCTTTTTGGGGCACTCTTGAAACAAATGTCAATATTGGAAATATTAAAATATACTTTAATTAATTGCCTTGGCTAAAATAAAGTCTAATTCACAACAAACTTAATTAAAGACAAACATATACAGTAAATGTGTAACACGCAAATGCACATAATAAACAAATCATAATCAGGATCTTATGGTCTGTGGTAGCATGAACATGAGGTTGGTATATCCTGTGAATAGGTAAATCGTAATTACGATCGTATACTCTGTAATAGTATATATGCAAGGTTAATATATCCTATTAAATTACATAACTCATAGTACTATGTCTACCTCTAGGTAAATATGAGTATCAGTAACACAAATTGTATTATTATGTACTGATAATTGAATCAATATAAATAGGCAAAAATATGATGATTTATAGGGTTACTAATAAGTTACCCACGAGATAAATTTCTGTAAGGTACAAGTACAAATATATCACACACAATAAATAGAGGAAGGATCAATAAGTCAATAAATTGTACAATAGAAATCAAAAATTACTTGTTTTCCATGATCACATCTATTAGCATAACAGAAAAACTGTTAATCATGCAGCATATCCCAAGATCTATAATTCCATAATCAATAAGTACATCTGATTTATTTTGGTCCGATAAAAATTCCAGTGGTAAGGGGAAGTAACCAGTTTACAAATAGGTATAAGATATCATACAATAGTCAGATCATAATTAGTGCAGTATGTATCCACGATCTCAAAATAATAAAGGCATAACATTACACTTAATAATGTACATAATCCTGTACCCAATGAAATCACAAATTATATCCTGGCATTGTCAATAATTCATAGAGACACCAACCTTATATAATACCAATATTAGTTAAACAATCAATTTTATAATCTGTACGAGGAAAAATAATCCCTTGATGGACCAGTGCAAAAGATTTTTTTATATAGTAATGACATTGTATGTATGGTCTACAAGTGATTATTGATGCACCGTTATAGTGAATTCAGAGTGATCACATTAGATGAAGGTCCAGTATCACATGGAGATTATACTGGTGTACGAGCCAAGGGATATGACTAATGTATGGGGTCAGGGATGAAAAAAGTAAGATCTGTGGTACTGGGAACGCATACCCACTTCTGCTTTCCCTGGTCTGGTTCTGACAAGAGATGAGAGAGTGGGACAGCGTGACACACAGATGAAATAAAAGTTATGCACGTCTGCTGTTTGAGGAAAAGCTGTGTCTCTACCCTGTTACCAAAGGCATTGCAGGGGGAGTCACATGCAGGGAACTCAAATGAGAGAGTGCTTTGAAAGGATAGTGAAGTACCTGGTTTAGAATGGAGGAAGGACCATGGCTGCAAGTGCTGTGTGTGAGGACCCTGGTGCTGTACACTGTTCAGACGCGCGTTTTGCCGGTATGGCTTGGTCACCTGATAGCCAACAGGGGCCACAGCTTTAATGGAAAGAGGTGGTAAAAATGTATGGTGCTGGTCCGGAACTTCCCAAATGCGTCTCCAATTCAATCCCGATATTCTGAGGTGCTGTGAGTCCTGGGGTGCTAAACGTGTTTCGTTGTGGAAACCCCCTACAACTTTGTCAGTAGCTCAATAAAGCAGTCCTCTCAAGATGGGGTTTAAATACCCTAATAGTGATTGCAAAATGAGTGCACTGTACACACCCTAATTGGTCTGAACCAAGCCGTATATAGATTCATATAGATCACTATACACATAATCTAAGGGAACTTGAATAAAAGTAGAGAGCATATTTTGCTCTTATTATACAAAAGTAATATAGTACTTACAAAATCAATTGCATACGTGCGCTCCAATACTTCCGGGTTGTGTGACTCAGATGTTAAGATGTGGTCACGCGAATCACCGGAGGTAATAGCCAATGGTCCAGGCATGCCAGTGGTCACATGGTGCAAACACACTTGGCATACGTCTGCGTCAGGACCGCCGGGTGGTAGCGGTTACGTGATGTAAACATACCTACATCATTAGCTACATCAGTGGTCATGTGTCTGCACATGCCACTCGGCAGCTGCCTATCTCAGAAACCACCCAATTGTTGGCGGTCATGTGATATAAACACACCTAGCGTCATAAATACATGTATTAGTTCTAATGAAGGATCCTCTAAAAAATTACTTTTCTTATCCATTATTCTAAATAATAGGGGAAATTTAACCAGTTAAATGCCCTATTGCTCAATAATGGCAAATTTTCCATTCATAGAGAAAATCGTGACAGGCTAAATGACATATCCCCCCCAAAAATTATTAACATACAGAAGTGATGAACCCATGTAGTAAATAATAAATAATTATATAAATTATTGGACACATAACTATCTAAAAAAAACTAATAATCTAAATGAATATTAATAAAGAGTGAGTTAATTCCACTCCTATATATACATAAATAAAGAATCTCAAATAAGGATAAAGAGAAATGCAAATCGGTAATGGACACCCCATCTGTCTGTTCAAACTCATTAGTTGTGCAGGAACTAAAAGATGGAGTTGAATTCCACTGATTCATTTAAACCACCCGGATACAGCGAATTCAGTTTAAACATCCAGTAGACCTCTTGTCTACATAATATCCTAAATCTGTCTCCCCCCCAGACGTTGTATTAATGGACTCAAGTCCAAATATCCTTAAAGTTTGAGGATCTATATTATGTTTATCCAGGAAATGTAAAGATAAACTGTGTGTTCTCACACCTTTAATGATATTCCGACGATGTTCCATGAACCGCGTTTTAAGTGATCTCGTGGTGCGGCCCACATATTTCAGACCGCAACCACAGGTAATGAGATAAACAATATAAGATGTATCACAGTTCATAAAACTAACAAGTGTGTAAGTGTCCTGGTCTGTGCCTAAAGGGATAGTGGTTGTTTTCTTAAAATTCTATAATTTCTGAAGATAATCTCCCTAATTTCCTTATGCCTGTTATTAAATTTACATATAAACGGTACATTACTTCTGTTGAATGACTTTTCTTTATTACAATATAAATCTTTTTCTTTGGGGTATAGTAGATCTAATCTCTCTAGCTTCGAGACCTCCTCTAAGGCTTTCTTCAAGATATGTGTGGGGTAGCCCCTTCTCTCAAAGGAGGTAACCATCTTGGATGCTTGTATTTGAAAAGTTTCCAAAGTGGAGCAATTTCTCCGAAGGCGCATCAACTGCCCCTTGGGGATGTTACTTTTCCAAGGCTGGTAGTGAGCGCTTTTAAAATGTAGATATGATTGTGTATCCACTTGTTTAGTAAAGTTGGAAGTATGAATGATACCATCATGGACCTCAAGGGTCACATCCAGGAAGTCCATACGTGACGGATGTTATTGATAAGTGAAGGAAAGATTATAGTGATTGGTGTTGAGAGACAAAGCAAAATCAGAGGCAGAAGATAGATCCCCATCCCAAATAAAAAATAGATTGTCAATGTAATGGCCATAGAAAACCAGGTTCGCAGCGAACTCGCTCCCCCACACATGGTGGTCCTCGAACTCTCCCATGTATAGGTTCGCGTAGCTCGGTGCAAACCTGGTCCCCATGGCCATCCCCATGACTTGAAGATAAAAATTGTCTTGAAACAAAAAATAATTGTGAGAGAGAATAAAAAAAATAGAATCTAAGATAAAATCCCTATGGTCCGGTGATAGGTCATCATCTCGGGACAAGCAGGCAGAAATATTGGCAATGCCAAACTGATGTGGAATATGTGTGTAAAGTGCCTTAACATCCATAGTTAGGAAGGCATAGGAGGACTTCCATTTAATAGACTGAATGTGTTGAAGAAAGTGAGTTGTGCCCCGAAGATGCGACCTAAGAACCGGAACATAGGGTTGAAGAAAGGTATCTACGTAAAATGATAAATTAGAGGTGAGTGAGTTAATGCCCAAAATGATGGGGTGTCCCGGAGGTGAAACAAGAGTTTTATGAATTTTAGGGAGGTGATAATAGATGGGGATCACCGGGTGTGGATTAAAAATGAACCGATGGACTTCCCTAGATATGACCGCATTGGTCAGCGCTGCATCCAGAAGGATCTTAATCTCTGAGAGAAAAGCAGTGATCGGATTGTAGGAGAGGACCTCATAAAATGAATGGTCGCCCAACTGATTAAAGGCCTCCTTCAGATAATCTGCCCTATCCTGAACAACCAACCCCCCCTTGTCTGCCTCTTTGATGACAATGGAGGTATCCTTAGTAAGTATCTTGAGGGCTCTTCTTTCCTTTCTAGAGAGATTTGATGGTGGTCTAGTAGTCAGAGATCTTGAACATAATGATTTAAAGTCCTCCAGAGTAATTTTATAAAACGACTCTATAGTATTACTTTTTGCAAACAGTGGGTAGAATTCAGATTTTAATCTCAATTTATTATTTAACCCTTGTGTATTGATATCATAAATTTGTACATCGGTAGATTGATTGGGGGAGGTGACATTACCTTCCACCCATAGATCCTCCAACATAGAGAGAGGGATAGAGTCAGTAGAGTCCAATATAACGGGAATCAAGTTATCATCATTTTTTCTGAGTTGTTTGTTCGCGAAAAACCTTTTGCGGCACAAATCGAGAACAAATTTATTTAAATCAACAAACAATTCAAAAGTATTAGGGTTGGCAGTGGGCGAGAATTTCAATCCTTTGCTTAACAAAGTTAATTGGCTCTCATCCAATTGTTTAGATGACAAATTGAATACATTTGGAGGATTCCTAGCATCATTATCATGATGATGTTCTCTATATTTACATATTATGTTCTTTTTAGATTTTTCTTTGGAGCGTAGGCCTCCTCTTCTACCTCTAGGCTTATATCTCTTGATCTTTTGTAAGTCCCTAATTGGGACGGAGCTCTGTGTCTCCATTCCCAGTGATTTGGGGGAGGCCCTTCCTCCTGAAAATCCTCTGACTCAAAACGTGATCTTGTTGGATGAGTTCTAATAAATTTCTTTTTAGATCTGGCTCCCTGATCTATTGCTTGAGGGGATCTATTTATCTCTGACATGGGTATATTGGTATTATCCCTAATATAGTGTGATCCTTTAGTATTAGATCTCTCAACAAATCGATGTCTATTGTCTCTTTTATGAGTTATTCCTCTATGCTCTCTAATCAAATTAGAAGAAGGGTAGTGAGATGTATATAGGTTCGAGTCCTCTCTCTTCTTATAGGATCAAACCTTATTCTCCCTATAATCCTCTAGATCCCTCCTATATTTCTTCTGTTTATTTTCAAAAAGTTGTTTTTCAAACCTTTCTATTCTATCACACACAACCCTGTCTCTGTCTATAAATTCAGTTGTTTTACTCACAGGGTCCAAAGAAATTTTCAGATCTTCTATTTCCTTTTCTAGTTCTTGGACTTTAAGTGTTCTATATTTAATAACCATTTTCATCAAGGACACAGAGCAGTCGTCAAGGAATTTTTCCCATTCCGACTGAAAATCTGAGTCCTTAGGAAAAATGGATGGTTTGAACAATCTCAGACCACGGGGAATCACTCCCTTGTCTATAAGTTTTTGGAGATGTAAACAGTCCAACCAATGTTTGGATTCAGCTCTCAAAGATCTTCCAATTGATAGAATTTTTGATGTAAATAGGCATTTTATAATTCATTTATAGGATCTACATTAGTCTCCCATTGTGTCAAATATGTCTGTCTTCTATGTTTTCTATCCGAAAAATTAGACATGACTGCAGCCCCTAATCTATTGACAATATACAAGGTATAGCTAGAGAATAAATAGAAAGAAGACTGGAAAGGCACTGTCAAAGCAGCTCGTTCGAAGGGGGTGTGTCAAAACCCCAAATATACACAGAAAAGAAAGAAAAGGATCGAACAGTGCTAATAATAATGGTAGTATTGATACCAATCTATATATACTAAATAGCTCCAAATCTAATGAGAAAACACTTGAATATTGTACATACTTAAATATAACAAATAATATAGTATAAATGATTCCCTTAATTAGAATCCAATACGGCTTGGTTCAAAATGTAAACATTTAATAATAATAATAAAATTGTGCTTAAAAATAATAATAACAATCACACAAATGTTAAAAAACAGCAGCACATAGAGTAATGGTATTCCAACATAAAAATGGATGAGTTAACTCAATTCATGAGAGTCTCTTGTCCATGTAATCCACTGAAAATGTGGAAATCAAATAATATTGTCACAATGTCACAAAAGGTAAGCAACCTGCATGGAAAGAAACGGAGTCAAGGTAGGGGCAATCTGGATGATTATCCAGCAATGTTAGATATATTACCAGCCCGCAGAGATGATCCTGTTTGTGGCTTATCCAGTTAGCCAACAGGGGCCGCAGCTTTAATGGCAAGAGGTGGTAAAAATGTATGGTGCTGGTCCAGAACTTCCCAAATGCGTCTCCAATTCAATCCTGATATTCTGAGGTGCCGTGAGTCCTGGGGTGCTAAACGCGTTTCATTGTGGAAACCCCCCACAACTTCGTCAGTAGCTAAATAAAGCAATCCTCTCAAGATGGGGTTTAAATACCCTAATAGTGATTGCAAAATTAGTGCAGAAAAGTAATTTTTTAGTGGATCCTTCATTAGAACTAATATATGTATTTATGATGCTAGGTGTGTTTATATCACATGACTGCCGACAATTGGGTGGTTTCTGAGATAGACAGATGTAGCTAATGACGTAGGTATGTTTACATCACGTGACTGCTACCTGGCGGTCCTGACGCAGACGTACGCCGAGTGTGTTTGCACCATGTGACCGCCGGCATGCCTGGACCATTGGCTAATACCTCCAGTGATTCACGTGATCACATCTTAACATCTGAGTCACGCGACCCAGAAGTATTGGAGCACACGTATGCAATTGATTTTGTAAGTACTATATTACTTTTGTATAATAAGAACAAAATATGCTCTCTACTTTTATTCAAGTTCCCTTAGATTATGTGTATAGTGATCTATATGAATCTATATACGGCTTGGTTCAGTCCAATTAGGGTGTGTACAGCTGCACTAATTTTGCAATCACTATTAGGGTATTTAAACCCCATCTTGAGAGGACTGCTTTATTGAGCTACTGACAAAGTTGTGGGGGGTTTCCACAACGAAATGCGTTTAGCACTCCAGGACTCACAGCACCTCAGAATATCAGGATTGAATTGGAGACGCATTTGGGAAGTTCCGGACCAGCACCATACATTTTTACCACCTCTTGCCATTAAAGCTGCGGCCCCTGTTGGCTAACTGGATAAGCCACAAACAGGATCATCTCTGCGGGCTGGTAATATATCTAACATTGCTGGATAATCGTCCGGATTGCCCCTACCTTGACTCCGTTTCTTTCCATGCAGGTTGCTTTCCTTTTGTGACATTGTGACAATATTATTTGATTTCCACATTTTCAGTGGATTACATGGACAAGAGACTCTCATGAATTGAGTTAACTCATCCATTTTTATGTTGGAATACCATTACTCTATGTGTTGCTGTTTTTTAACATTTGTGTGATTGTTATTATTATTATTTTTAAGCACAATTTTATTATTATTATTAAATGTTTAAATTTTGAACCAAGCCGTATTGGATTCAAATTAAGGGAATCATTTATACTATATTATTTGTTATATTTAAGTATGTACAATATTCAAGTGTTTTCTCATTAGATTTGGAGCTATTTAGTATATATAGATTGGTATCAATACTACCACTATTATTAGTGCTGTTCGATCCTTTTCTTTCTTTTCTGTGTATATTTGGGGTTTTGACACACCCCCTTCGAACGAGCTGCTTTGACAGCGCCTTTTCAGTCTTCTTTCTATTTATTCTCCAGTTTCTAGTATAAGTTAGGGTTACACAGTACTTTCAATATGCTTCCTAATATTCTTTTAATATCTTTCAATAAATTCGCAATAGCTATTAATATTTTCCAGTGGTTCTGAATTTCTCTGGTTTGCAATATCTCTCTATATTGCTTAACAGTTCTCAGTATCTTAGTAGGGACATCTCCCTTTTACAGCTTTTACTCCCAGGAACAGCAACTTATAGATCCGAATACTTGCATAAGTTTGAAGAAAGATAAGCACCCTGTTTAGTGATGGAATATTGCTAATTCACCAGGGGTTAAAGGAGAGGGGGGGGGGCGTAGCCAGGAATGTGTCCATCAAAATAATAGCCTATGGCAGCAATAAAGGGCAGGGCCCCTGCTATTCATTATAAATAGTCTGGAAGAGGAGCCATCTTTCTCTTTTCCAGTTCTGGAACTAGACTGGGCCGGTATCATTGTTTCTATTACTTTTGATGTCCTCTGCTCCACTGTGGTTTTGCAAGCATTGCTTTACTGGCCACCTCCATCTCCATCCTAAAACCCCGTGTCCTTCCACCCTGTGCCCTACCGCAGCTGTATCTTGGTGCCCCCCCTGCCTAAAAACTCCTTCCCACCATGCCTCGTCACCGCTACCCTCACCACCACCTCCACGATGCTTAATTAACACAAACCTCAGCGACCGCATCTTCCCAGGCATCATACGGAACCCGGCAGCCCACGATTCCTCTCCTTCATCTCCTCCTGGAGCGCCTGCCTGGAGCTCCGTTCCCCCTCTTTCACTCTCAGTCTGGCTCACGGGGGGCACTGTAATTCTCTGGACACCCCCCGCCAGGCTGTGCATCTCCCTCCAGCTCAGGCCCGTGCACTACACACCACTGGCTGGCCCCGCCCACTATCCCCTGGTGGCCATTTTAGCCCCCAGCCAGCGCCGAGGCATATCGCATAATGGCACATGCTGTTTACCCTCCAACTCCCACTGCTCAAACCGCAGGGAAGGGGCAGCTCCCCAGGGTTCCATCTCCCCAGGGTCTATCTCCCCAGGGTTCCATCTCCCCAGGGTTTTAACTCCCCGGGTGCTGCTGCTTTTTTCTGTTTATGTCATTGCTTCCTGAAAGCGCTCACACAGCCATTCCCAGCCCCACTCATTGCAGCACAATGGTTGATCCCCTGTTTTACAGAAACCGTGCAGCATCAGCCCCCCCCCTTTTCTTGCCCCCTCTCCATTTCATGTACACAAGTTTTTCCATGACTGTCCCCATTTCACATTCAGCCTCCGGATTCTCAGCAATTACAGCCACTCTGCATTCCAGCGCAGTCATATACACCCCCCCACTACTCCCGGGCCAGCTACCACCTTTCACCATCCTGATCAGCTGAAAGAGGTCACACCTCATGTGTTATATTTCAAGTCCTCAGGTTTCCGTCTCGACGTCTTGCAGGGTTCCACAGGGCATGTCTTCGGCTGTCCAGGATGTTCAAAAGGCGACTCAAGTTGTGGTGGGTGCACCACACAGCAAGGGACAAGCGTTAGCGATCAGTCGGTCAGATCCGGGCCTTCATCCACTGGATCACGTAAGCATGTTTTTCTAGTTTTGTGCAGCATTTTTACTTTTCTTTGCTGTGTTTAGCGATTCTTCATGATACACCATAGGCCCTGTAGGTTCAGGGGGTATTTGCGCAATTGATTAAAGGTAAGCATAAAAGCCCAAAGAGATCTAGTACTATTGTGATACCCCCAAGTTTGTTCCCAAACAGGGATCCCCCAATTTTTTTATTTTTTATTAAATAGATAGGACTGTCCCCACAGCTTAGGGACACTATGTCATATGCAGCCCCATTCCTTATAATAGGCAGGTATAATGAACTTTGTGTGACCCTGCCTCTGGTAGTCCCTTCTGGGCATGTGCAGCCTAAGGGAAGAAATTGTCCTCTGTCCAGTAACCCCTTTTGTGCGGGAAAAATGCCCCCCATTGATTGGTCCCCTAGGTTGTAGGGCAGAGGGACCTGTGGGTGGGCTGCCACTGGGTCCCCTGGGCCAATGATTCATGCCGGACCGACAGGGAGGAGAGAAAGGGAGAGTTTATAAAATAGCAATCCCCTGGAGGGTGAGGGTTGTCCTGATGGGAAGTAGCTGGGCAGTAGGAGCTGCCATGTAGCATGTAATAAATAAATGGACCTGCAGGAGGGTGTGGCTAGGGGCACTGGGAGCTGGCCCAGTGTAGTGTACCCGGCTGCGTATAGCCGGCGCAAGTAGCACTGTTAGTGCTTGACCCACCTTTTGCTGCTGGGCCCCTGGAGAGTGCTGCTGGTGTTGGCTGGATCCCTGGCGCTGTGGAGCTGCCCCGTCAGTGACCGCTGCCGGCCTGGAGGGTCATCCCCACTGACAACATCACCGCCGGAGTGAAGACCCTGGCCAGTGGAGGCTGCCTGCTGTGTTGCCTGCAGGGACAGATGTGTGCCAGACCAGGATGGGGCAATGTGCAGGAGGGGCCAGAGGTCTGCGGCTGTGGCACAGTGAGGAACTGCCGCAGTGTATTGAATCCCGGCTGTTGTGGCTGACGTGAGGACCCGGAGCCGGATGCCTGCTGTGATGAGGAGGACCCCTGGAGCTGGGACTGCCTGCCTGTCACCTGGAAAGGAGAGCTATGGAGGCCCGCAGGCACAGAGTGATTGCCGCTGATCGAGGCCCTGGAAAATGCCTGGGCATGGGACTTGGCTGCAGGACCTGTCTGGCAGCCTGCCTGCCATGTGAAGAGCACTGCTGAGGACCCCGGGGGTGGATGGCTGCCCCGAAGATTGCCTGACTAAGGGTCCTGCTGCTGAAATAGCTGCTGCTCTGCTGTCACTAAGGAGGACCTGCGGAAGCGACCGTCAACAGGGAGAGGACCTGCGCTGGCTGGAGAAGACGACGCCCAGAGGAGTTGCGCTGGAGGGACCAGCTGAGGACAACCCCTGATAAGACCCAGGAGCAGCGGGCAGAGGAACGGACAGCCCCGATGGAAGAGTGTAAAAGGACCCCTGGACTGCAGCATCTTCCCGCCGGCCGGCAGGAAGCTTGCCGGAGCTGGGGATTTCCCATTGCCGCACCTACAAGAGACTGCCAGAGGATCCCTTGGATGCAGGCAGAGCAGAGGCACCCCTGCCAGAAGACCCCCATGAGGACCCTAGGAGCTGCGTCTGCTGTGAGGACGAGGATGCACCAAACTCAGCCCAGGATTACAAATTACTGCGGACATCGCTAAAAGCCCAATACCAGCTTCCCACTGCAGGATCGTGTTGCCCCAGTGGAGCCGGAGTAATCTGGGTGATGCAGAAGATCACGGGGTGGAAGAAGTGCCCCAGCACATGGTGAGACTAAGCTTAAACCCTCACCCTGCCTCTTGTAGAATTCATCTTGAGTAGGCCCCTTTCACTGTAATATTATGCTGTCTCCGTGCAGCAGTAGGAAGGTACCCTGTGCTACTGTATGCCTTTCAGATGGGATGAGAATTTTGGTGGGTTCTTCCCCCTCTGCCTGGTGTTTGTAGAAAGGGGCCAGGGTCTATTTCGCTTTTAGACAGAGGGGTCCAGTTAGGCAAAAGTCTAGTGAAATTCTTGAGCTGCCCTATAATGATTTTTAAATATGGGTTAATTAAATCTGTGTGTGCGGGAAGCATTTGGAGTAAGCCTACCTATATGGGTTGTAATTCTGCCTAGAGTCTTTGCTATAGTTGTTGTCAAAGCTGAATAATTGGCTGAGACAAGTTCAGTTTAAAATTTAATCGTGGCGACGCCATCTTGCGACTGGATGCAAGACGCCATCTTGAAAATGAGATCGCAAGATGCCATTTTGCAAATGGCCGCCTAAGCGCCATTTTAGATAAACTCACATATTAGTACATGTGGCGATAATACTAATAGCACCATGTGTTTGCATCTTTCACCATTTCTCATACACACATTAATACACACAATTGCGCTGTTAACTAGTCGCATATTAGCGAATGCATAGGACTTTGTATGAAACCGCTGTTTTATTAGCTTTATGCGCACGCATCTGCCCCAAGTTAACTAGCGTCCTTATTTCAAACCGTGAATACCCACACATTACATATTCACACATAAGGTTCAATAAGCTCTAAAGTATATGATTTAAGTTGGTTCAGTTAGTTTAAATGCTGAGAAATAAAGATATTTGATAACTAAGGTATTATACTTGCTAAACAAGTCATGTTTGGAGTTGTACTGATGCGTATCCTTTTTACAGTATTCCGGTGTTATCGGTGGGGAGATCGCATCATGCATTCCCGAGTTATGGATCGCAGAGCCTACAAGCAACAAAATGTATATTTTAGAAACAACTGTTAGGATGCTATGAGAGGCATGAAGAGGAAGACCCCCAGCTGTTAGAGGCAGGGAGAGTCTGTTTGAACCAGCCTGTTAAATGTGCTGTAACAGATGCTTCACCCCTGAGAACCAATGATATCAGCAACAGACTTTCCTATTGTCCTGTTTATTCTGGTGGGGTATAAATATGAGTGCACGAACGCTGGTTCTGAGTCTTCGTGCTGAATGCTGAATGACGAGGGGTCTCTTGCTGATGCCTATCTCTGGGTCCGTTAGCGCCTGCGTATGTATACTGTACTTGGGTCTGTATAATTTCCTTTTGCGCCTAATTTGTGTCTTGATCAATTGTGTGTAACTGTCTGAACTTTTACCTGAATATCACTTGTGCTTTGGAACCACAGATTCCACGTCTAAGTCTTTATTTATGGTATGACTGCGTACGCAAACTAGCGTCATCCTTAGAAGGTATAGGCAGGACCTTAGAAGGTATAGGCAGGACATTAGAAGGTATAGGAAGGTGTGTATAGAGGTTCTGATCCAGTATCGTTAGTTGGGGGCTCGTAGTGAAGTCACTTACCTGCTCACACGGGACATACGGTCATCGATATTTCAGCAAAGGGTGGAGTGGCCACATGCAGGGTTTGCCTGCAACCGCTTTGTGCAGAAAGATCGCTATCCATCTCCGTGTGAATCAAGGGAGCTGACTAGAATCCAGGGACAAGAGAGGAAAAAGTTTGTTTTCCTCTGTTGATAGAACCTTACATTTAAAGGGGTGTCGCAGTACTGAGTATGCGACTAAGTTGCAGGTTTGCGCATAGAAAACAAGACGCACTTTTGTGTGCACAGTTAAAAAGCCATTATACGGTTGTGTGGTAGTTGCATTATTGTGTATGCAACTGGTCACACAATAGCATATACGTACTTCCAGTGTGCTGCCACGTGTTTGAACAAAGCCATTGAGGTTTTCATTTTTTTCTATTACCAATATCTGGGTTAACGTGTATTTTTCTGGGCAGGAAAAAAAGTGTGTAACAGTGAATACTTGTTGAACAAAGTTAAGGGTATCCTTTCATCCTTAAGGGCTAGGTGCAAGGGTTAGCCTAGCCGCTCGGTAAACAGCTTTACCGTTCTATACACAGTAGCAGGTGTACATGTTGTCTTTGTTGTAGAGAGGTGCGTGAGAGTAGCCGACATATAAAATCTCATAGGTGTGGAAGTTGCGTTACTAAATCTCATCCGGGTGTGGAAGTTGCCTTTTTCAAATCTTATCCAGGTGTGGAAGTTGCCTTACTAAACCTTATCCAGGTGTGTGGGCGCCGCCGACTTAAATCGTCCACAGGTAAGTGAAAGTGTCTTGATTGTCTTTCACCGGCTTAAATCTTTATTGAAAAGCGTAGGAGTTGTCTCAGAATGGGAGCCACGCAAACAGTAGAGATGTTAGGCAATGATGTGCTGCTAATGGAGGCGCCGATCGGATCGGCCCATCGTATCATGCATACCAAGTACGGTACTTATGCAATAAGGTATTGTGATTTATGGTTTAATATGACGAGGAAGAGTGTTAGACTGTTTCCCAGAATTGGTAGTTTTGATAAAAATGTGTTAGACAATGTCCGGGATCACATCAGTTTCATGCGCTCCCGAGAGAAAAAGGTTAAATATTTTGAATGTTTAAAACTGTGGCAGCATGAAGGGGATGCGTGGCTTAACAATGTGCAAATGATGCAAACTAGCATCGCGAGCACATTGTCAGAAAATACATCTAAATTGCAATACGGGCGAGCCACAAAATGGTGTGCATGTGCAACAAGGTAGCGTTGTGGAGAGTATTTCCAGCAGTTCACGCTCACCTCCCCCACCTTATGTGGATGGAGGTGCAAGTACAGTTACCAAAAATACCCATAAAAATGTAACAAGCAACTTGTACCCTCTCTTAAGCAATTATAAAGAAAATGTTCATGATACGGATGATGAGCCTATTGTAATGTTTGCCATTTACCATGCTGTGCAGATGATAGATGCTGCATCACCACAATCATGAGTGGTGCCACCATCTCCATCGGTAACAGCAAGGGAAGTGTTAATGCCCTCTGCACCCATAGAGGAAGTTGTTCATACCATACGTAGCAGCAGCAGACTAAACCCCCAGCCAGGTAATCAGGTCAAAGGTAGCAGAGCTACTGGTCTGCATCCCATTCGGACAATAACTGTTCCAAATGGAAATGCAGAAGCGAAAGGTATAGTGCCCACGAGGGAAGTAGTAATGCATTGTCCTTGGACAAGAGCAGAACTAAATTCCATCATAAATGATTTCCCCGATCCCAAAAAGGAATTATCCAAATGTCAAAGATTTTTGAGGAATTTGGGTAGTTCACATGAACCCACTAATAAAGATTGGCGTGTGGTGTTAAGGGCCTGTCTGCCATGCAATACCGATGTGACAAAATTTATCACGGATTGTGCATTGGATGATGACGTTCCCTTAACAGACCAAGTAAACCAAGGTAACATTTCCCGCATTGTAACTCAATTGGGTATATATTTTCCAGTAGTAGTTAACTGAAACAAAATTTTCACCATTAAGCAGAAAGAGAGTGCAGGCTATCACCCAGTACACTGGGATAGAGGATATTAAAGATAGCACTCACCACAGGGGGATGGTAGTTACGGTACTTGTGGACGGTCTGAAAGAGAGTTTAAAAACTCGGGTTCAGACCTCACAGCCTGGCTGGCGGTGACTTACAATAGATACCCTCATAGAAACCGCCATTGAACATGATAAGAACATCTCCAAAAAGAGAGAAGCCCAGAGCGAGAAACTAATGGCTGTCAGTATACAAGCTCTGGGGGGAATGACGGTAACATCACAGCCAACAGACACACTCGCACTTCCACACACACTCACTTCTGAACAAGTATGTGCTCTCACTAACCCTACTCAACAACAAACACAACTCTATCCCACTAACCCGATGCAACCACAGGTCCCAGGCTATCCACCAACTTCTTATCCCCCACAATACCCTTACCCTCCCTATCCTTACCCATATCCACCACCTTTACCCTCTGCGCAAACCACACAACACCACATGTCTTCACCCGAAACACAAACCTGTTTTAACTGTAAACAAACAGGACACTTAAGTAGAAACTGCACAGTAAAAGGAGTAGGGATCCCACATCAGGGAAGACCTAGATATCCCCATAAGGGATATGCACAGAGGCCAGCAAATGTTCAGCAGGCACCAACTCCAATTGTAGCTGTAAATGCTTTATTGGAGAATGGTAGCCAACGCTAGGGGTCAGGTCATACCTGTAGTCTACAGATGGTCAGGTTAACGGGAAGTACTAGGGAAGAACCGGTCTTGATGGTTGATGTAGCTGGTACTGAATATCCTTTTCTTGTAGACACAGGGACGACCAGGTCGGTGATAAAATCTCCTGTTAATTTGCAGGTGACCAACGAGACAGTACCAACAATGGGTGTAACAGGTAAAGTGGAACATTACCCTTTAACAAAGTCCACAGAGGTTACTATTGGGCCGTTGCATACCAGGCATTCTTTTCTCCTGGCTGCTGCGGCTCCTACTAACCTACTGGGCAGAGACTTGTTATGTAAGATGGGATGTATTATATATTGCACCCCTGATGGTGTATTTTTAGATATCCCAGAGAGAATGGTATACGAGGTGCGGGATATGTTAGACACTCCTCAAAGGATAATGTATCACTCTACAGTTTTAAATGAAACTCCATCACAGGTAGATGAAATGTTGTCCCTAATTCCAGATTCCCTTTGGACTAAAGATGGACAGGACACTGGATTAATGGCAAACGTAAGCCCTGTAATGGTAAATTTAAAAAGCGGAAGGCAAGCTCCAAAAATTCCCCAGTACCCACTAAAACAGGAGGTAGAATTAGGGGTTTTTCCAATAATTGAGTGATTATTGCAACAGTGAATTTTAGTTCGTACAACTAGTGTAGCCAACAGTCCCATCTTTCCAGTGAAGAAGAGTGGTGGGAGGGGTTATAGGCTGGTACAAGACCTTAGAGGTGTTAATAATGTAGTAGAGAGCCAATTCCCCATAGTGCCGAATCCAGCTGTCATTTTGATGCAAATCCCACCAAATGCAACCCATTTCACTGTCATTGACCTCTGTTCAGCTTTCTTCTCTGTGCCTCTCCATCCTGACTGTCAGTATCTATTCACATTTACATACAGAGGTTTACAATACACATGGACACGATTACCCCAAGGTTTCATAGACAGCCCCAGTATCTTCTCCCAGGCATTGCACGACTGTTTACAATCTTTTCAACCTGCCAATGGATCTGTTCTAATTCAATATGTGGGCGATTTATTGCTATGTTCTGACTCATTTATGTCATGTTTGAATGATACTAAACTTTTGTTACTTCATCTCTCACAAACAGGACACAAGGTGGCTAAGGACAAACTACAGCCGTGCCAATCCAGAGTAAAATATTTGGGACACTGCCTAACCCAGGGGTTATGACACCTTACAACAGATAGAATCCAGGCCATACAAAACATGACACTGCCGCAGAATCAACAGCAAATTTGTACCTTCTTGGGAATGTGTGGATACTGTAGAATGTGGATACCAGGTTTTTCTATTTTGGCCTTACCTTTACAGGAATTAGTCTCTTCCTCAAAGCCCGATCATGTCATACACACAGAGGAATCAGAACAGGCTTTCCTCAATCTTAAGGATAGTCTGACAAGAGCTCCTGCATTGGGAATACCTGATTATGAAAAACCTTTTGATTTGTATTGTACGGAAGCCGATGGTTGTGCTGCAGGTTTCCTTACACAAAAACATGGTGATGCCAGTAGGCCCGTAGCATACTACAGTGCCCAATTGGACACGGTAACAAGATCACTCCCCACCTGTTTGAGAAGTGTAGCAGCTACCGCTTTATTGGTGAGTAAAAGTGAGGACGTAGTATTGGGCCATGATATGATTGTCTACACTCCCCATGCTGTATCTGCTCTGTTGAACTCAGCTCAAACCAGACACATCTCCTCAGCTAGGTTCACCAAATGGGAACTAGCTCTAATCGCTCCTGCAAATATTACAGTTAAATATTGCAGTACGCTGAATCCAGCAACATACCTACCATATGTACAACATGATGTACAAAGGGTGGAAGGAGAGGAATTGCTGGCAGGAGGTAAGTTTGGCAGACATAATGATACGCATGATTGTATGACATATCTGAATCAGACCTTTACTGCTAGACCTGACATACATGACACATCTTTAGAGAATGTGGATGTAACTTTTTATATGGATGGGAGTTGTCATAGACAAACAGACACAGGTGAATTATGTACAGGTTATGCTGTTGTAAATGACACAGACATCATAGAAGCTAAACCTCTCGGTCCTCCTCACTCAGCCCAGGTGGCAGAGTTAGTAGCACTGACTAGAGCATGTGAACTGGCAGCAGGCAAATCTGCTAACATTTACACTGACTCGAGGTATGTGTTCGGGGTGGTGCATGATTTTGAGGCTCTATGGCGTCTGAGAAATTTTATGACAGTAGCAGGCACACCAGTTGCACATTCCCGACACATAAAACATCTTCTAGAAGCAATCCAACTGCCCAAAGCAGTGGCAGTAATTAAATGCAAAGCCCACACATGTGAGGATGACCCGGTGTCACTGGGCAACAACAGAGCTGATGAAGCTGCAAAATGGGCAGCAGGGTTAAAAATGTTTCCTCCAACTGAAACAATTATGTCATTTCAAACTATTGATATGCTGAAATTAATTGAGATGCAAAATTTGTGTTCAATTCAAGAAAAATCCATTTGGAAGTCCAACAGGTGTGGGCAAGAGTCCTCTGGGCTCTGGAGGGACGGACATGGTAAGCCAGTAGCCCCCAAGGCATATTACCCCAGCCTGGCTGAGGCTGCACACGGTCTGCCTCATCTGGGCAAACAGGGTATGTGCAAGTTGGTGAGGGCATACTGGTGTGCACCAGGTTTTTCTTCACAAGCAGAGAAGATAGCAATGTCCTGTCTGACCTGTTTGAGAAAGAACATAGGGAAAGCGATCCCTACCGAACCGTCCCACATTCCACCGACTGATGAACCTTTCCAGGTGATACAAATTGATTTCATCCAATTACCACCCTGAAGGAACCTTAAGTATGTATTAGTGTGCACAGACGTATTTTCTAACTGGGTTGAGGCCTACCCAGTGGCCACTAATACTGCTGCGTTTACTGCCAAGAAAAGAGTTCAGGAATTTGTATGCAGGTACGGTATCCCTAGAATCATAGGGGTACCCATTTCACAGGTGATGTTTTTCAAAATATGTGTAAGCTGATGGGTATTAATAGCCAACTTCACACCCCCTACCGACTGCAAGCCAGTGCCAAGGTAGAGAGGATGAACGGGACTATTAAAAATAAGCTAAGTAAAATCATGGCAGAGACTGGACTAGGATGGCCAGAAGCTTTACCTTTGGTCCTACATAGCATAAGGGCCACTCCTAGACCTCCTCTGAATCTGTCCCCATTTGAAATATTGTTCGGTAGACAACCTCATTTGAATATAAGTCCACAGGAAGACCTGAAGGGTAACAACGAGGTAACTGTGAAGTATCTTATATCAATGAGTAAGCAGTTAAAGAAACAGCAGCAGAAACTGAAATTGTTGTCTAATGATATGCCTGAAACGAACTGTCATGATGTTGAACCAGGAGAATATGTAATGATCAGAAATTTCTTGCGTTCAGGTTGTTTGACTGATCGGTGGGAAGGTCCGTACCAGGTGCTGCTGATGAGTACTACATCTTTGAAGGTGGCTGAGAGAGATACCTGGGTCCATTCCACTCACTGCAAAAAGGTAAATCAACCGGTGGAGAAACAAGTCGGAGACAAAGCTGATAGTGTGGATCTGTCGCTCACGAGCTTGTTCCAGGAGGATTGAAAAGGTTATAGTAAGATACCTGAACGGAGAGAAATTTGCAGGTCTTGTTGTGACAATGGACGGGCCTGCTGTGTTCATTTTCATATTCTCTTTTAGAGTGTTCACCATCCTGGTCAGTCCGGGGATATCCAGTGTCTGTGATGGGGGACCGATTGAGGAAACGGGAGCTGATGGCAGTGCTGATGGAGTGGAATCAGGAGGAGTGCAATGCCAATCAGGGGAGTGTCTGTCCAATCTTAGTACTGTTATTGTTAAAAGAGCTGTTATTCCGGATACTTGGGGAAGGTGTGGAGGGTTATCATCTGAAGAGTCCTGTATTTGTGAGCTTGTGGGTCCCTAGTTGATGAGAACTGTATCCAAATGTGCCAACCTAAATATAATCCGTACTGGGGTGGGTATCCTCTAGAGGATTATCATAGCATGGTAGGCAAAGTGTTCAATCAAACTGATTGCTGGGTGTGTTCACATGTGCCCCAGGGACAGCATAACGTAGGGTTGGTGCCATTTCTCTATCACGGAAATTTTAGAATTACAAAAAGGGAAAACATTGGATGGAAAATTCCTCTCATTCAAACCACCTCATTTCAAACTCTATCAATTCCATGTAGATAGATCACTTTTGTGTTTAAACATAACCAACCCCAATAAACCCGGGAGTTGGGAAGTGACGGGGAATAATCAGATGATGACCTTCTCACAAAGAGCTGATAATGAGTCCATAAACCATGATCTATTGCGCTCCATTAAGTCTGGTGGGAAACATTTTAGGTATCGATATACATTGAGTTCCACCAAAGTAATTATTGGTAAGGTGCCAAATGGTTATTGTGCTAAAATAATACAGCCAGAAACTTGCATGTAGCAGATGGAAGAACCAGAAATAGGATTGTTTGCAAGGGAAATGTGCTTAATGATAATGATGCATACCATTCCTTATGTTCTCTCTGATAAAGTATATTTCATCTGTGGAAGAAAAGCGTATAAATGGCTCTCCCCTTGTTCCAAAGGTTTGTGTTACCTGGGAAGAATAGTCCCAGAAGTTATGACCCTCACACATGTTGAAATGCTGGGTATACATAAAAACACACTGTCACCATATCTTCACACACAATATGAACACAGAGGCAAAAGAAATATAATACCTGGTGATATACATAAAGCCACTCAGTTAATCGGTGAGACAACTGGCTTTCAAGTTCTGGTCACATTGGACCCCACCAGGATCGCTCGGGGTACATTAAATTTTAGATATATCCAGGAACTTGCTAAATTAATAGATAATATCACCGAAATGTACGATGACACATTTAGGTATACAGGGAAAGAATTGCAAGTGTACAAAAAAGAACTGGTGCAACACAGGCTAGTGTTGAATTATTTAACTGCTGTTACTGGAGGGTATTGCGTAACATTGGCCACCCAATTCAGAGTAAAATGTTGCACCTATGTCACCAATGATACCAGCGACCCTAAGGAGGTGATAGACCGGAAGATGGATGAAATTCTGCAGCTAAAGTGGGAATTTCGCTAAAACCATAACGCTTCAGTAGCTGAAGTAGGGGAAAAGATAGAAGGATGGGTGTCATGGCTGAACCCAGTGAAATGGTTCTCAGGTCTAGGGGAATGGGTCCAGGAAGTGATTGCTAGCATAGGCAAATTCTTAATACTTATACTGATTGTCATCATAATAATTAACATATACGTCTGGTGTGTTCCTATTGTGTTGAAGTGTGGAAAATGTAAAAACAGAGTGAAATGAAAGACTAAAACTATGATGGTGGTCAGTAATGACAATATGTATACTGAGGTAAATATAGAACTGCATTACAACCCTGAACTAGGAAATACAATCGTTTGATGTATTATATTTAGACATGCATAGAATGTATTATTGAAATGCTATTCATAGAACACCTCAGATGATGTAAAGTCTCAAATTCCCCTTCAAGACTGCTATTATAAGACTGGTGCATTCCCACACCTTTCACATGATCTCCCAAGATCCGTGGTGTGCGTATAATAGTAGTTTTATGTCCCCACCCAGAGACACATTATTGATGGATAAAGAACCACCTTGTGCCATCCCATAATAACACCAAATAATATGTAAATGTAAGCCTAAATTTATTCTAATAGCAGATTGTGATAGCATGTTGTTTGCTATCAAAGGGTGGACTGTCAAAGCTGAATAATTGGCTGAGACAAGTTCAGTTTAAAATTTAATCGCGGCGACGCCATCTTGTGACTGGCCGCAAGACGCCATCTTGAAAATGAGATCGCAAGACGCCATTTTGCAAATGACCACCTAAGCGCCATTTTAGATAAACTCACATAATAGTACATGTGGCATTAATACTAATAGCACCATGTGTTTGCATCTTTCACCATTTCTCATACACACATTAATACACACAATTGCGCTGTTAACTAGTCGCATATTAGCGAATGCATAGGACTTTGTATGAAACCGCTGTTTTATTAGCTTTATGCGCACGCATCTGCCCCAAGTTAACTAGCGTCCTTATTTCAAATTCTGAAGACCCACACATTACATATTCACACATATATGATTTAAGTTGGTTCAGTTAGTTTAAATGCTGAGAAATAAAGATGTTTGATAACTAAGGTATTATACATGCTAAACAAGTCATGTTTGGAGTTGTACTGATGCGTATCCTTTTTACAGTATTCCGGTGTTATCAGTGGGGAGATCGCATCATGCATCCTCGAGTTATGGATTGCAGAGCCTACAAGCAACAAAATGTATATTTTAGAAACAACTGTTAGGATGCTATGAGAGGCATGAAGAGGAAGACCCCCAGCTGTTAGAGGCAGGGAGAGTCTGTTTGAACCAGCCTGTTAAATGTGCTGTAGCAGATGCTTCACCCCTGAGAACCAATGATATCAGCAACAGACTTTCCTATTGTCCTGTTTATTCTGGGGGGGTATAAATATGAGTGCATGAATGCTGGTTCTGAGTCTTCGTGCTGAATGCTGAATGACGAGGGGTCTCTTGCCGATGCCTATCTCTGGGTCCGGAAGCACCTGCGTATGTATACTGTACTTGGGTCTGTATAATTTCTTTTTGTGCCTAAATTGTGTCTTGATCAATTGCATGTAACTGTCTGAACTTTTACCTGAATATCACTTGTGCTTTGGAACCACAGATTCTTTATTTATGGCATGACTGCGTACGCAAACTAGCGTCATCCTTAGAAGGTATAGGCAGGACATTAGAAGGTATAGGAAGGTGTGTATAGAGGTTCTGATCCAGTATCGTTCGTGCCTTCAGTAGTTGACATATAGCAGTAATCTAGAAAGGACACCCAAAGTCCCGTATTGGCTGCCAGTGTTAAGCTTGGTTTAGATTTATATACAATTGTTTTCCTTAGACATTCATAAATGCAGTTCAGGCCCAACTCTTAGGAATGTTGTTCTTGTGTGGACTTCCTGCCTGCTAGTTTAACTTAATGTGATAGAAATGTGTGCCATGTTAAATGCTGAGGTCTTGCAAATGTAGTATCTGCTCACATGCTTAGCTGATGTATGGAATTGTTTTATGCTGTGTCCTACAATTGCATACTCACTTGTTAGTAAATGCATAAATGCTGGAGTCTTACAAAAGGATTGCATGTTCGTTTGCTGGTATATAGCTAAACCGTGTTCCTTCTAAGTTCCTTGCACGTATATATATGTACAGATTGTTTAAATGTTTAATTATTTCTGTAGTAGGATACCCCACCCCTGCATAACCACAGCTGGCAAGTTTCTCTAATAGTGATTTGTGCATCATTTAGCTGGATTTACGTAGCTAACCGTGACTTGCTGATACTCAAGACTTATGCTTCTTACATGTGTTCTCACTACACAATGCAATGTGCTTCACTACGCTATTTGCTACAGAGACCCTAGGCCGCATTATTATTGCACCTGTACGTACTTACCTGCACTGTGCCAACGTAAAGAGCAGTGCCAGATAAAGGTTCACCTGGGCCTGGAGCTGAAATGTATGAAAGGCCTATTGTATGCTGGCACAGGGGCGTGTTTCACCAGAAAAAATTAGATCTAGACACCATAATGAGAACTAAAAAAAAGTTCCTAAGTGCCACAAATAATAAAATATGACTATATCTAACTATTTATCTATATTCAGGGCCACATAGGACCCTTTTCTAAGGGGTCTCCCAGTGACGCCTGAGGTCTTCCCAAGTTCAGTGGGCGGTCCAGATGGCCAATGACGCGATTTGTACTGAATTCCATCATCGTGGCCCTGTCCCCTGCTTCACATCGCAGATAGATATTTGCCGCATTGTGTAGCAAGGGTGGGGCCATAATGATGTGACTGTGCCATCATGCCCACTGTGCCGCCCACTAGATCATGCGTGAAAGACAGGAAGAACAGTATGTTGTCACATACGTCCCTCTGCGATGATGTATGGGGCAGCACGGCGCTGTCATGGCTATAGTACTAGAGCGCATTGGGGATGGAGAGGAGCAGGGGCACACTGAGGTGACCTGACATATGATATATATCTATATATCTATATATATCTGTGCTGGTACAAGTGGCAACACCTCAGGATGCAGACCCCCTTTAGGGGTGGTCACGAGAGCACAAAATACCCCTCCTTTAGGTCCTTCACTAGGAGAGGGGGCCAATCCGAAAGGCAGAGGAAAGCAAATATACAAGAAAAAGAAATAGTATATAATTTGTCCACTAGAACTCTTTCTATGGATGAACTCTGTATATTACGGAAGGGTTTAAGCTTTGTACCCACCGTACAGCATAATGTTCTACAAAGCAAAATTGATTTACATTGCCTTGGTCGACAACTACACCTGAAGGAATACTTTGGTGGTACACCTGATCATCTTACTACTGACTCTAGATACATCCCTAGTAGGTCAACCTCTACGTTTGACCCTTTTTCACAGAATTCATCAATTAAAAGTTTTACGAACATTTTGGATACCACGATTGTTGAAACTGCCATGAGGAATAATGTCCACTCGAATTTATCTAAGAATGAAACAACAGCTTTGAAGAATCTAAGTGCTGACACCAGTATTGTAAT
>JAUIMM010003716.1:0-21940 GCA_031769625.1 Taudactylus pleione
CACACTTGCTGACTTCGAATGTTTTTCATCTTTTCATAATTTGTTTTTAGAAGATCAGAGCAGACAATGGGTGGAGACACCAAACCTACAACCTTCTAAAAATAAATTTTATTCTGCCTTTATGATGATTGCATCATATGTACGTAATGTAGTGTTATATTTTGCAGTGGACTACAGGACTTTCAAACACTGTTAAAACTCCATAAATTAATTTAAATATAAGAATACTGATGTACATTTTAATAATAATGTCGTTTTGTTGGAGATAGTCTCGCTTTAAGGGATATAATCAGCTAGGACTAAGAGCAAACAAATGAGCATTTTTTTTCTCCTAGAATAAACCATATTGCAATGTATTGAATTATATTGAAGGATAAATACTGTCTGCTTTTGCATGTACTGAGCAAATCCTGGAAAACTGTTTTTACACTGACAGAATTAAGCTAGGACACAGGGATCGGTATGAAATCCCGATGCTGGAAGACCGGCAGTGAAGATCCCGACATGTTAGTATTTTAACTATTACTAACCTAAGCCACACCCCTAACCCTCCCTTAGGGGTGCCTAACCCTAACCTCCCCCCCAAGTGTCTAGCCCTAACCCCCCCTGTAAGTGCCTAAACCTAACCCCCCCCTTGCCCACAGCCTAAACCTAAGTCTCCCAGGGCGATGCCTAACCCTATGTAGAGGAATCGTTTCTATATTATATATATTAATACTTGGGGTGCCAATTATTGAAGATGAAGTCTCCAATAATAAATATTTGTTTGCCTATATTCATAAATACAGTAAAGTTCAATTAACATACGTTTTATCATATATATATATATATATATATATATATATAATATATATTTGCAAATACATTCATACGTATGAATTTATAAAACTATAATTCCAGTGAGTTCAAACATGAAATTCAAGCTCTGATTAACTGATACTTTATTTACAGGCAAATCAAATTATGCAGAATATGTTATACACAGTAGTAATATATATACTAGGTATAGTTATATATTTATGCTTCCTAAGAAATAAAACGTAAACAATTTAACACACTTAGACAATTAATAACATGAATTATATACTTGCAAGCATTTATAGTTACCGCACTTCCTCCTGCACAAACTTTATGTTCTTCTGGACTCTGTGTTACATTGTGCTGACCTCTCTCCAGACTGAGCTCCTATACTCACCATACTTGACCTCTCTTCCATCTCCTCTGTTCTCCCTCTGTTCTCTCCAACTTCTCTCTAACTTCCAGTGCTGTCTTTTTATTCCAAATCTTTCAATACAATTTTTCCCTAAACTAGATTCTGAAGTGTAAAAGTGTCAGCTCAATCTTACCCTTCAGGTGGGCAGCAGGGAATGTATTTTGGGATCATAAAATTTGGTATTCGTTTGTTCATCAAATAATTTACCTTAGATTATTTGATGTGCAAACAAATCTGTTTTGCCTAAGGCGCTAGCATCAATAGATGATGATATAGTAGATAAATTGCCCCTGGCCTGGATGATGGATGAACTGGTCTTAATTGTATGCATACCATTGTCTGTAAGCAGTAAAAACCTGTTTCTTACACAATTACTAAACCTTACAATTAAAGCATATATCTGATACCTGCTACTAAGCATTTAATTTATACAGTACTGTATATTCAAAACTATTTAATCTGTTTCTCACTTTAAAATATATATGTATACAGTCTAAAATAACAATAAATAATGTTTTAATTCTGGCAATGTCTCTAATCCTCATATTATTCAAGTACATTTAATTTTACAATTGATTACCAGCTGCGGCAACACCTAACCTCCCCCTGGGGGTGCCTAACCCCACCTTCCCCTAGCCTAGCCCCAACCCTCCCGGGGGGGGGTGCCTAACCCTAAGTCCTCCCCGGGAGCCCCTAACCTAACCTACCCCGCCCCTCCCGTGGCTGTCCACGCCTGCCGCCCGGCTTACCTTCGTTTGGTATGCGGGGCGACGGCCTCCCGGCGTAGGTAAAATGACAGGCGTCAGGATTTCGACACCTGTCATTAGACCCCTGCCGGGATTAGACAGTCGGGAAACCGGCGGTCGGCATTTCGACCGTTGGTTTCCTGATTGCATCCAAGGACACATCCATTCCCAACTATAGATCTCTCTAATCGTTTTAAATCTGCCCCACCTGCAGTGTTACATGGTTATATCAAAATGCTCATTTCTCCCTAGGGCTCTATTTACGCACTTGCTACAGGGGTTATGATAGCTGTTCAGTATTTTGCTGCTGTAAGCTCAGTTTGCTGGTGTTTGTGACTGTACCCCTTATCGATACGGTTCCCATTATCTGCAATAGGGATCCAGCTAAAGCCTTCCAGGCTTTGCTGAGACCCCACCAGGATGCAGTACTATGTCTATGTGAAGATGTATACATTGCGTATACGCTTTAGTCAGCAAACTGTGCTGGCAGCAACTCAGCAGAAGACACCACCAAGGAGGGGGACACTGCGAGACCTCACAGGACATGTACGTCATCTTAAATATCAGCAGCATATTCACAAGTATCACAGTTATACTATATATAGTATATATATATATATATATGTATATGTGTGTGTGATATATATATATATATATATACACATAAGTGTGTGTTTGTGTATATATATATATATATATATATATATATATTAGGGATGTGCAGGCTCGGATAGGTTCGAGTTTGCATGCCGAGTTTGGATTTTCCCCCAAAAAAATCGGGTCTATGAAAGAGGCAAAACGTCATCGTTCATGGACAAACATCATCATTCCTGGACAAAAGTCCATGGAAGATACTAAAATAAATATGCGCCAATATTTGATATCATTGATAGCTGGAGCCTTATGTCTCCAATTTCCCTTTCTATCACTCCTTTGAAATTATAATTATTCTAATTTAAACATTTTCATGAATTGACTAGTGTTTAATGCAAAATATGCCATCTGCCCCAAATTTTAATCTGTAAGGAATAATGTACACCCCAAGTAATGAAATATGATTTTTTTTTTTTTTTTTTGCCAACACTGCACAACTACTTTTGGTCATATGTTTTGTGTATCATTGACTTAAGTCTCCTTAGTCTTACACTAGAGGAGGTGGAATGGGACAGGCAAACAATGCCGAAGTACAGTAATGGGATGTTCATGCAATCCCAAACATCAAGTTATTAACAAATCTGTATATAATCCTTTAACGGGGTATATCTCTTGCGAGTGGTGGTGGGCTGGTGCAACTCTACACAATTATGACGATGATGATGATGACTGGCTGATTATGTATGGACTTCTTCAACTGATATCTCTTGAAACATTAGTGTTGTGGCTATACAGTATTATAAGTTATAACACACATGCTTCTATTTTCTAGTGCACTACTGCAGGATTTTATAAGGGAAAAACAAACTCTTGTATCTAATTTGTTTTTAATAAAATTTTCTATTGAAAATACAACTTTTGCACTTATTAGTAAATGTCAAGACAATACTTTCTCGTGTATATGACATTTGATTACATTATTATATTGTGAACAACTGGGTTAACTTTTTATTCACTACTAACATGGTCAAGTTACAGCTGTACACTATCTCTACACTAGTGTGGCAAATAACAGTAGCGCACGCAGGGGGGGGTTCTGAGTACCCAGAAACCCCCTGACAGACTGGAGAGCAGGCACCATTTTCTTAAGCCCCATCCCTCGCTGCAAATTGCCACGATTCGCGGGTCAATATGGAGGAGGCGGAACCAATATGATCTGATTCCATTAGAAACTAGTCATTTGGACCCTCCCCCTCCCGGGGCCTAATTACATGGTGCCAGTCTGTTAGATCGGGTACTCATCAGATCTGCTGCAATGTAAGTTTATTTGTAATGTATATGTGACATATTTGTGTATCATACAAAATGAAGGGTTCTTTACATCCCACATAAATCGTATTTATCAGATAACCAAAAATATTTATTTAAATTTTATTGTATCTATCCTCTCCACCCAGTTAATCTGTATGTTTTACTTATATATATCCTTCTGTTTCCAATACGGGGGTGCTGTCACTGGCTCCAATTACAGGTTATCTACATACAAAAAGAAAAAAGAAAGCTATGGAGCATAATCTTGAGGTGCACAAAAGAGGTTGTTCTGATAACTGCTAATTTTACAGTTAAAACATATATATTCTTTATTTTATATCAATTAAAAAGAATTACATTTTATGTAGGGAATCCGAAATAAGGTAAAATATCTGTTAAATATATATATATAAAATGTAGAGATAGTAAAGATGTGTGACGCAGAAAATTCAATAGTATTTTAAAAAGCATTCTCATTGTAAATACAGACTATTATATTTATTGTGTCACATTGCTGGTTTTATTTGCACTACTTGTTAGGAGCTGCAGCAACGGCTCACGGGTCCCGGCCGTTGCCGGGACACCGTGTCATGCCAGCTGCAATGGCCGATGGTCCAGACGGTTGCTAGGCAACTGGGATTCTCTGCAGCCACACTGCCTGTTGGTCCTGGCTGGTACCACGGCCGGGATGCTTTCTTTGTACCTGCAGCTACTCAGCAGCAGTATAAATTATTGTAAGTGGTCTGTCTCTGTATGTACAGCTACCCTGCATCTGCTTGGTAATCTACATTTTTTGGACCTGGATTCTCTCCTGCTCCCACCTAACCCCATTCTCTGTGCCGCCTAGTTTCCACATTGACTCTTTGTACCTGAGTTAAGTCCTCTCGTCATCCTAATACTAATAGAATAATACTAAGTAATAGAACTTACTTTACCCGGGAAAAGCGGCTGTTATAGGTGAACACCTTTATTAGCCTGCAGCAGTCGTGTAGTAATCTAAGCGTACATCACACTACTTATTATTTGTTCATAAGATATACAGTTGTTGCATATCAAATTAATCAGTGCAGTCTTGTGAAGCAGGTTGTTGTATTGGGATTGGTTATGATATCCCGGCTGTGGGGATACCGACAGCCAGAATCCCGACATCCATAGAGAACAGTGGTAAGTATTTATCTAATCCCTACCATAACCCTCCCTCCTCGGTGCCTAACCCTAACCTCCCCCTCCCCGCACCCTAAACCTAACACCCCCTCCCCGGTGCCTAAACCTAGCCTCCCCCGTAGTATCTAAACCTAACCTCCCCCTGCCCGCACTCTAATCCTAACACTACCTTCCCGGTGCCTAACCCTCCCCCTAATGCCTAAGCCTAACCCCGCTACCTAACCCTAACCTCCCCCTAACACCCCGATACTTATCTTCGGGATGCTGGCGGTCGGGATACTGGTGCCAGGTTCCTGATCTGTCGGGATTTTGATGCCGGTCTTCTGACCAGGGCCACAACTAGGGGGGGGGCTAGGGGTGCATGTGCACCGGGTGACAGATTTGACGGGGTGAAGGGGTCCGCAGTCAGTGTGGCTTACCAGGTACTATAATGAGTCAGACTGACTCATAATAGCACTGACGTCACAAGATCGGCACACATAAGGGGTCGTGGCTTCTCGGGCCGCAGTCACGCCCCTTCGGCGAAACCATGCCCCCTTTCATGAGTTCCTGCTTTGCCATGGCGCGGTCGGGACTTTGAAGTCCCCAGCATGAAGACCACCATGGTAGCCAGTGAGGAGCCTCCCTGGCCCCTGCCTGCCAGACCATCCTAGCCCTGCAGATCACATCACAGCCCAGCCCAGCTCTGCCTGCTAATACAAATAGTAAATTAAATATTTGTATTTATTTATTTATTTATGTGTGTGTATGTGTGTATATAATATATATATATATATATATATATATTTATTATTATTATTATTATCCTTTATTTATATGGCGCCACAAAGGTTCCGCAGCGCCTTACACAGTACATAAATGAGCACACAAGAAAAACAGTTAATAGTAATACAAAACAATGCAGGACAAGGACAAGGTTATAAACTCAGCTGCAAAACACAAGCAGCAGGACATGAGCAACCAGGTGTTAGGTGCCGTTGTGGGGAGTTAGGAGTAAATGATACTATAAGTAGGGGGAGGAGAAACACGAGAGGATGAGGGCCCTGCTCGTGAGAGCTTACATTCTAAAGGGGAAGGGCAGACAGACAGGGGCGACACAGAGGGGTAGATAGTGAAGAAGGAGCATGGAGCAGTGGGTTAGGATATGTGCTGCGGAATGTGTGTGTATAAGACGACCTGATGTTATGTAAAAATTAAGTCATTCATACATCTATCTCTATGATAGAAAATAGATTGTTTGTGTTATTTACATGAGAGATGTACAAAGTAAAGTAGAAGCACTTTAATTTGTGTGTTACATTTTAGCATCTATATACAGCCTGACAAGAAATGCAGCTATTATGGGACTGTCCCGCCATCCTAATACAGTAGTGACTACTTTAGTTCCAGCTGCTGGGTGCTATGCCATGCTCCTGTGAGTGGGTGCATCTCACATGCTAGACCCACTCACAAATGGGTGCAGCCATACATGATGTGGTCCCACAGGATGTTGCAGTACCCGGGCCCAGAATTTCTCTTGGCAGCCCTGGAGGTGACAGACAGAACGAGGAGGGAATGGGGCTTAGTAGTGGGGTAACAAGACCATGGAGGGAGGTGGTTGAGAGTGGAGGTATAGGAGAGGTGGGGGAAAGAAGCAGAGGGTTGGAAGCAGACTGATGAGAGAAAAAAAGGAAGAACAGCAAGTGGAGGAAACAGGAGGGGGAAGAGAGGGATGGATAAAGTAGAGGATTATGTGGACATAGAATATGGGGGTTGTGTGAAGTAAGGGTGTTCATGCTGTGGTCAAGGTAATAATTGAGATGTAAACTGGAGTGGAGGCTGTGAGATATAGAGTCAGTGTGGATTAAAGTTGTTAAATGTTCAAAAATACATGTAAAGAACAGTGCTGCTAATGTATGAGCGCAGCTCCAAAAGTGATATATAAAGGAGAGGTGTGTGAGTAGTGGGTGTAGGAATTAGTTTTTAAACAAATGATTAAAGTGGATAGATGTGACACAATTGGAAAAGGCAATACAAAATGAATGAGGACAAAATTACAATGTACCCGAGCTGATCCAGTCCAAAGTGTTCTGATCAACAAAGATCAATCAACAAGAGCAGCACACAGACAGGGGAGCACTTGCAGTGTCCAAGCAGTGAGTGCAGTAAGTAGTTGCCTGGATACAGCAGAAGATGTTGTTTTGTTCATTCACATAAATAAGTTGCTTCTTGTTGTTCAGAAATTGTTCTGGTTTTGAGTTTCTTTTCCCTCAGTTTTCCTCCAGTTTAACTCCAGCGTAACTCCGACTTAGTTATCAAATTGTATTTACACTTATAATCAGAACACTTTGAATCTTAACACAGACTATGGCAGCCACCGGCTATGCAGCCTGTGGTAGCAGTAATATCTAAAGTTACAAACATGTGTCTCTGTGCTCACTGATTGGGACCCCACCCCGAAAGCTCTAACACACACTAAATTGGGATGCAATAAAGTCTAAGATAAACAATTTGTGAGAAGGGGGGAGGCCAACAAAGATTCACAATACATTCCTAACTTCCTTTAGATAAATTGCTCTTAGTATAGCAGTAGTTGTAATTTACCCAGTATAAATTTTCAAAACTGTGCTGAGGCAATCACTAAAACAGCATCTGATGGGAGCAGTAGTTGTAATTTACCCAGTATAAATTTTCAAAACTGTGCTGAGGCAATCACTAAAACAGCATCTGATGGGAGCAGTAGTTGTAATTTACCCAGTATAAATTTTCAAAACTGTGCTGAGGCAATCACTAAAACAGCATCTGATGGGAGCAGTAGTTGTAATTTACCCAGTATAAATTTTCAAAACTGTGCTGAGGCAATCACTAAAACAGCATCTGATGGGAGCAGTAGTTGTAATTTACCTGTGGAATGCAGAGAAGAAGTCACATCAGTCTTTGCATGGTGCGCATATGACAAATAAGATCTGCAGCGTAACTCCGACTTAGTTATCAAATTGTATTTACACTTATAATCAGAACACTTTGAATCTTAACACAGACTATGGCAGCCACCGGCTATGCAGCCTGTGGTAGCAGTAAATATATATATACATTGCATTATCTGTAATGGGGATCAAAGCCTTCCAGGCTTTGCTGAGACCCCACCAGGATGCAGTACTATGTCTATGTGAAGAAGTACATTGCGTATACGCATTAGTCAGCAAACTGTAGCCAGCAGCAACTCAGCAGAAGACACCGCCAAGGAGGGGGACATCGCGAGACCTCACAGGGCATGCACATCATCTTAAATATCAGCAGCATATTCATAAGTATCACAGTTATACTATATATATATATATATATATATGTGTATGTAATATATGTATATATATGTGTGTTTGTGTATATGTATAATATATATATATATATATATATATATATATATATATATATATTAGGGATGTGCAGGATCGGATAGGTTCCAGTTTGCACGCCAAGTTCTGATTTTTCCACAAAAAAAATTGGTTCTCAGAAAGAGGCAAAATGTCATCTTTCATGGACAAACATCATCATTCCTGGACAAAAGTCCATGAAAGATGATGTTTGTCCATGAAAGATGACGTTTTGCCTCTTTCTGAGACCCGATTATTTTTGGAGGGAAAAATCCGAACTCGATGTGCAAACTTTCAGCGGGACTTTCTGACTTTTTGGACATTGTACCATTGTACCACCTGCAGGACACAGTTGCGCATGTGCCCGTCATCCGCATTGTGACTGGGGCTGCCCCACTGCTCCTGGACCTCTGGCCAAGCCCCCAGCATGACGAGAACAGAGACATGGGGCCTGATTCAGCAAGGATCGCAATTGCAAAGCTGCATGCAGGCTATAGATATATGATGTATGCACGCACGCAGTTTTACAATTGTGATCCTTGTAGATATGGTAATGCAGCAGGAGGCAACATGCCTCCTGTGCATTACTTATCCGAGCTGCGTTGTCCAACGCAGCATTGGATAAACTGCATACCATCGGCCGGCTAAGGTGACCCATGGGGTCACGCAGCCGGCAGCCACAGTTTAGAGGAAGAGGCCAGGAAATCTCCATCTGCAGACAGAGATCCTGGCCTCTTCCCTCCCCCCCAATGGCAGCGAGACGCCTCCGTTTTGGGTAAAGGAGGCTGTTGTCAACCCCCTCCCCACCCCCAAACAGCAGCAGACTGTCAATCATTGACAGTCTGCTGCCAGTTTATAAGCGGGCTCGCAGACTTGTTCTGCATATGCGCAGAACGGATCATGATGTGCAGCCCCATCCCCAAAAAGTGCTCACAAGGGGGTGGGGCTGCGCATCAGAGACACGGGGGGGGCGCTAAAGTACTGCCTTGCACCGGGTGACAAAGCTTCTAGTTTCGGCCCTGTTCTGACTGTCGGCATCCCGCATGCTGGGATGCCGACTACATCCCTTTGTAATGCACTGTAACTAAGAAGCATTTTCGGGCTTCTTAGACACTCTGCTCAAGCAGAGTTACAGAGGACTTGGTGCGCCAAGGATGGCTATTTGGCATGACGGTAGCAATAGTGTATGAGGACACATCTGTACAAACTCTCAATCAGTTAGATGTATTCAGTTCTTATCTCACAGCAAAACCTATTCTGCCATAACTCTCAACTTATGTCACTGGATCCCCAGCTCAAGCAAGGGAACCTGAAATGTCACTATGAGGTTGATGTATCAAGCACTGACAAGAGTGGAGAAGTGGACCAGTAAAGAAGACCAGTCAGCATCTACCTATCATTTTATAAAGTGTAGTTGATCGATGCTTCCTCAAAACTAATTGATTACTATGGGCAACTTCTCCACTGGTTCACTCCACTCTTTTTACTGCTTGATACATCAACCCCTAATACTTTTAGGCACTTTATTTCACAATCTGTGCTCTCACAGACCTTGGCACATACAGTATCTATATCTGGGGCATATGTATCATTATTTGTAAAAGAGACCTGTAATTTTCAGACTTTTAACGCCTGTTATCGCGTCTCTGAATTTAATTTTTTTTGCCATAAGTATCAATGTTGAGCTAGTTTAAATGAAAATGTGACAAACTATATAGGTTTGCAATTTTTTTACTATATTTTTCCATTTTTATCTCTTCTGTCTTTAGGCAAATGCCATAACAGTGTGATTACTGTGCTAAGCTTGGTGGTATTGGTGTAATTGGTGTAAGGACTGTAGTTCAAGTGTCCAGTCCTCCCTGTATTTGTGTGAGTGCATATATATAAGTATTCATAAATGCTAATTTAATTGATACAAACATTTATTTAACAATATTAGATATTTAAAAAATTGATAATTACATTAACATTACTGGATATAGTTACAAAAAACCCACTCCTGTTCCAAAAAACGCCTTCAGATCATGCCAATAATTACTGAATCCTTGAGGTAAGATTTTAAATTAATATGAAAATTAACGCAATTCCATTCATTTATATGGTTCCAGAACTCTTCTGCATTATTACTGATCCAAATAAATAACGCAACAAAAAATGTGATAACACATATACTTCTGCGAAAAAATAAAAATGTGATAAAAACACGAAAAAGCCTTTAAACAGCATTTTATCGCAAAAACAGCTTTGACACGTATACATCAAAGATTGAAGAGAATGTATTAAGCTCGGGAAAGTGATAAATTGGAAAGTAATAAAACAATTATCTCCTGTCATTTTTTAAACACAGCCAGTAAAATTACAGTTAGGAGCTGATTGGTTAGTACTTCATATCTTTCCACTTTATTTCTCTCCAATCTTTGATACATCAACCCCTTAGTCACAGTACTCTAGTCTCAACCCATCCCTCCGTGAGCATCACAACTCATAGACCACAGACTGTACATTTTGTTTTATTGTTGTGTAACAGAATTGAAGAGGAATTCCAAGGTAAGACTAACTATTGCATTGCATGACAATTTTAATTCATCCAAGTAGTAGTGATATTCAATTTTTCTAATCTAGTTCCTATATACCCCATGGAAAGAGTTTTATGACTCTGACAAAGACTATGATGCTCTTCCATAGTTACTGAATTGTTAAGCAAGACCGATGCATTGTGTAACACTCTGGAGGAAGGGAGTTCTTCCACGCGGTTCTTCCTCCTTTCTCGCAATGTAGATTCAGCTGATATGAGAGTGAATATGAATGACAGAGAGGCAATGGTACTGGCAAAGCTTACTTACTCCAAGCTCAGTAACCGACATTGAGATCCTTTAACCCTTTATTTTCTGGATTAAAAGAAGTTAAGATGACTAAAGACAACCTGGAAATAACACGTTCAATAACACATTTATGCACAATTAAATTTCTTTGGACAATTCGATAACTTGTTTGTTGGCAATTAAATAGACACTTCAATGGACAAGAAAACATACATTTCAACATACAAATACCTAGACACTTCAATAAATGACTAACCTAGCAATTAAATTAAATAGAGAGGCAAATTTCCTTCAGATAACTCACAATGGTGTCTCAATCAGGATCCAGAACTACTGTCTAGCACAAACGTGGTTTAGTTAAAACCCAGAACACAATAGCAATGAGGTAAAGTGTATCCTGGTGCGCAAATAGTCCTTTATCGCAGAGGTACAATACCCTCTAGAAAGATAAAGTCACTGTGGTGTATCCTTTACCATAGTAGAAATAAAGTCCCACACAATATCTCAGTCTCTCATTGGAGGTTAAGGTTAAATGGTGACAGACAATAGTTCCTTTAACGAACAGGTGATATAAAGCAGATCCTGCAGAAAGCTTATTGCCCCTAAAACTGACGTTCCTATATGAGCCATATTTATTGTTGTTTAAATGTTAGTGGTTGTTTGACAAAAGAATGACAGTATATTATAAAGTAGCACAATCCCTCCCTTAATTAAACATCTATTATATAACAGGTCGCTTCAAAGAGGACTAGATCTCTAACAATACTATAATTTGTGTCTAACCTAAGAATTTGTTTAAGAAATGCAATCTACAGTATTTTTAAGTTTTGTATTTTTTTTTTACAAGTGGAACTAAAGACTGAATCTGGGCAATTACAAATGCATTCAAATGTCTCTAGAGACTGGTCCTTGCCTCTCCAGGATATCATTCCCAGGGTTGAGGCAATTGAGGCAAAATAAAAAATAAAATCTGAATTATGTTCACGATTTGGGACATTTTGCTAAATATGCCATCAAGTCTTTTTACATGGCCTCTATGTTATTAGTGTAAGCCTACTACTCTGAATTATAAAAATGTTACGTCTCAATGAAAACAAAAAACCACAAAGCTGGGGAGATCAACAATTTAGTCTTATATACAAAACCACAAACTGGGAGAACAGCCAAGTCTGAGGTTTTATGTGTGTTGGGATCAGTGTTGCTTCAGTGTCGCCAGCTGCATTAGAGGCTGCCTCCCAGTGGCTGCATGCTGCATCTGCGCTCTTAATGAGGTGCACAACCAGCTTGTGTATTGGGTTGAATCATATCAGACAACTTAATTTATAAGTGCACACATATCACCTACATCCTTGTTATCAAAAAAAAATCCTACTTACTTTTATGTTATTTTAACATTTTAATATTGAATATTACTATTGAAGCCAATGCTGTCTTCAGGCAGCAATTGAAATAAATGCTGCTTCCCACCTCTGGAACTCTCTCCCTCTCCCCATCAGACTCTCCACTTCTCTACAATCTTTCAAATGGGCTCTCAAGACCTACTACTTCATCAAGCCTTCCAGCTCTCATCCTAACCCGCAGCTACATGCTCCTTCCTTCCAGTCTACACCATCTGTGACACACTTGCCCTTCCCCTTTAGAATGTAAGCTGTCACGAGCAGGGCCCTCTTCCCTCTTGTACTTATCTTTACCTATACTTTCATTTACTTCCTACTCCCCACTAAGGCACCTAACACTTGGTTACTTACGCCCTATTGCTTATTTGAGTGTTATGATCGCTAATGCAGAAATGTATATAAACCATTTCCTTGTCCTGCATTGTATTGTACTGTAAGTCACTGGTTTCTAATTCACTTTTTTGGTTATGCACTTTATAAGGCGCTTCGGAGCACTTGTGGCATCATATAAATAAACAACAATAATAATCATAATAATTCTAATCATAATAATAATATGACATGAAGTCCAATTCCTGCAAATACTTTTCTAGTACCCATAAACACCAGATAGTTATGAAAATAGCCTTTTATTATTTTTCTTGCACATCACACTTCTGATATAGCATGCAATCATTTTACTTTATTTATACATTATGTATACTCTCATACAGTACTGTATGTCGTTTTTTGTTTCCATTAAAAATGCTCATTGTATCATACAGAAATAAGTATAGGTTTGCTAGGCTTAATTAAAAATAATTTCACCCTCTTAATTTTACTCTTTCTAGAAGTCAGAATGATAGCTGCAGAAGAGCTGAAGCTCTGTAGCACAGACTATGTATTGCCCATGATGCAGAAAGACTTTGAGGTATATTTTCCTAGCAGCTGCTTTCTCAAAGTGGATTTGACCGCTAAGTTTAAAAAGGCAATAACAATTATTTTGCAATTGTTTTAAGTGCATTGCTTTTTGCCCTTTTAAATCCAGTGGTCAAATACACTGTTTAGTAAATATACCCTTTTGATAAATAAAGATGGTTAGTCATATATTATGCTGGGCATACACTGCCAGATATAATGTCTGTCAGACCGACAGACATTTTATCTGGCCGGCTGCCAGCCGCAGGTGTCCGCGGCATACACTGTGAGAGAAATCTCACAGTGTATAGCCCGACATCCGCGCTCCGACCCCGGGGGAGGAGACATTTCCCTGTTCCTTCCGTAGGAAGGAACACAGGAAATGTCTGTCTGTCGGCTGCGCTGGGCATACACTGCCCGATGCGGCCGACAGTTTCCTGGGTAAATATCGCATCGGACGGGCATGCTGGACAATCCAGCATGCCCGACCGAGCAATATTTAACCCTCGGTCGCCCGCACACACGCTACAATTATCGCGGCGATCCACCGATATCAGGCGGATCGTCCCGATAATTGCAGCGTGTATGGCCAGCATTAGTGATCCTTCTATCTAGGCACAAATTGTGAAGAATTAGAGACCATTTGGAATGGACCATTTATCACTGGCACTTTCAAGCCAGCTGTCTAGTAACCTTTGCCCTTAGATGCTCACAATAAGTAAGTGAGAGTCCTGTCTACTGATGTAATGGTCAAAGTAACTAGTATAGACCACACAACATGGGCCCTTCCATCAAGTACAAAATGCTCTGTACTTCATTCTTAATTCATAATCACAGTGCCGTATGCCGAACTAGATGATAAAGAAGGTTTCAACACATGACTGCAATCATAATTTAATAGGAAAGTCCAAGATCAGGGCATCTGGTACCAAATGTAAGGAGTCATGCTGTAAGCAGGGGTGCCGATAGGGGGGGGGGCACAAATTATCCGGGCCCGGGCTTGCTTGAGGGGCCCGGCGGGGGCCCAGGTCCGGCACCGCCCCCTCCCTTCTACATAACAGCAGCCCAGCTCACACTGCTGTGTGCTGGGCTGCAGTGGTAGACTGCTCACAGTCAGAGGAGTAGCGTGGAACCATGGCGCCTGGAGAAAGTGCATGTCGTAGCACCCCCCTCCCTGTACTCAACTGTGCCAGTGGGGTATGGCCTGTCACCCATTCCACATCGACAGAAATAATGTCCAGAATATAGCAATGTTGGCCGTATGCTCGTTCCGAGCGATGTTTGCACATCTGCGCATGCGTATGGTTTTCTAATACGCATACGCGTGCGCAGAAAATCGCTCGGAACGAGCATACGGCCGAAAATCGTTTGTTCGCTATATAGCGAATACCTGCTATTTTGAGTGACAGGAGGAGGCATATGTGGGTGGTAACAGGGGAAGGTGCTTGAAAACGGGGAGTGGAATTCAGAACGCAGGCGTGCTTAAAGGTCAAAACGGGCGTTTTATGGGTGTGCATAATTAATACAGCAGCGTCATCGACCACGTCACTTGGTTGTTTTATAGTCAGAACTGCTCGCAATATAGCGGTAGGAAGAACCAGCCACAAGAATAGCGAGCAGTTCATACGCTGTTCGATGTACTCGATTCATCTAATAAATAGCGGACATGACGTATGATGCGAGTGGCCAGGGGGCGTATTTTTCAAATAAAAGACCGCATGTTTTGTTCGCTCGTTCAGACATAGAGGCGGCAACAGACCGCAAAGAGCGAACGGTTCATTTGAATAGCCACCCCCTTTTTCTGAATGAGCGAGCGCTAATAGCGTCCGGCTCTGAATCAGACCCAAAATTCCTTGTTCATGGAAAAGCTAATGGTGCTTTATATAGAAATTGTCCAGCAAGAGTCTATAGTTACCAGTTCCAGTGTCCAAATGATATTATGGGGTCCTTTAGCAACGCTGGTGAAGCCTTTGCAGTGGAAATAGTCCCCTAGGCACAGGTCCGGTCCGCTGGTATTAAACAGCTGTCTGTGGCACCAATGGCAAAGTATGGATATGCTCCTGCTGAATATTGTGTGGTGGAAGGTGTCAGCCAGGAGGTATACTGAAATGAAGAGAAAAACAGCAAACAGTGGCAGTATCACGCTGGGCATTGAGGTCCCATTGGTGGGAATAGAATGCTTCGGTGATGTGATGTGACATTAAGGGGTAGCTCCTTTGGCACTGCTTTATTTATGTATAGCACCTAGGATATGACTTTTATCTCATTTTAATCATTGTTATTAGTCAATAGAGCAGATTGTATTATATATTATGATCATTTAACTTAAATTGACAGAATACATGTGCTAGAGTGAGATTCCACAGGGTACACAGCTTATTACTGCGATTACTGCCCCAAGCAGCTTTCACTGGTGTGAGAACACCTATGGAAAGCTCCCTTCTCAGCTATGCTCCTACTTCACAAATATACAGTCAGGTCCATAAATATTGGGACATTGACAGAATTTTCATATTTTGACCTCTATTCACAACCACAATATCTTTGAAATGAAACAAACACGATGTGATTTAACTGCAGACTTTCAGATTTAATTTGAGGGTAATTACATCCAAATCAGGTGAACGGTGTAGGAATTACAACGGTTTCTATATGTGCCTCCCAGTTTTTAAGGGGCCAAAAGTAATGGGACAAACTAAACAATCCTAAATCTAAACTTTCACTTTTTAATACTTTGTTGCAAATCCTTTGCAGGCAATTTCAGCCTGAAGTCTGGAATGCATAGACATCACCAGACGCTGGGTTTCATCCCTGGTGATGCTCTGCCAGGCAAATACTGCGAATGTCTTCAGTTCCTGCTTGTTCTTGGGGCATTTTCCCTTCAGTTTTGTCTTCATCAAGTGAACTGCATGCTCAATCGGATTCAGGTCAGGGGATTGACTTGGCCATTGCATAACATTCCACTTTTTAGCCTTAAAAAACTCTTTGGTTGCTTTTGCAGTATGCTTCGGGTCATTGTCCATCTGCACTGTGAAGCGCCGTCCAATGAGTTCTGAAGCATTTGACTGAATATGAGCATATAATATTGCCCGAAACACTTCAGAATTCATTCTGCTGCTTTTGTCAGCAGTCACATCATCAATAAATACAAGGGAACAAGTTCCATTGGCAGCCATACATGCCCACGCCATGACACTACCACCACCATGGTTCAATGATGAGGTGGTATGTTTTGGATCATGCGCAGTTCCTTTCCTTCTCCATACTCTTCTCTTCCCATCACTCTGGTACAAGTTGATCTTTGTCTCATCTGTCCATAGGATGTTGTTCCAGAACTGTAATTTTTAACTTTTTAGATGTTGTTTGGCAAACTCTAATCTGGTCTTCCTGTTTTTGTGGCTCACCAATGGTTTGCATCTTGTGGTGAGCCCTCTATATTCACTCTTGTGAAGTCTTCTCTTGATTGTTGACTTTGACACATATACATCTACCTCTTGGAGAGTGTTCTTGATTTGGCCAACTGTTGTGAAGGGGTTTTTTATTTACCAGGGAAATAATTCTTTTGTCATCCACCACAGTTGTTTTCCGTGGTCTTCCGGGTCTTTTGGTGTTGCTGAGCTCTCCGGTGCGTTCTTTCTTTTTAAGAATGTTCCAAACAGTTGATTTGGCCACACCTAATGTTTTTGCTATCTCTCTGATGGGTTTGTTTTGATTTTTCAGCCTAATGATGGCTTGCTTCACTAATAGTGACAGCTCTTTGGATCTCATATTGAGAGTTGACAGCAACTGATTCCAAATGCAAATGTCACACCTAGAATCAACTCCAGACCTTTTACCTGATTAATTGATAATTAAATAACGAGGGAATAGCCCACACCTGTCCATGAAATAGCTTTTGAGTTGATAGTCCCATTACTTTTGGCCCCTTAAAAAGTGGGAGGCACATATTGAAACCGTTGTAATTCCTACACCGTTCACCCGATTTGGATGTAATTACCCTCAAATTAAATCTGAAAGTCTGCAGTTAAAGCACATCTTGTTTGTTTCATTTCAAAGCCATTGTGGTGGTGAATAGAGGCCAAAATCTGAAAATGTTGTCAATGTCCCAATATTTATGGACCTGACTGTACATTTGCACCTATATTAATGTGAGTACTACTAATCATGTTCTGTCTACCACCATTATTTCAGGTCTCCTAATACAGTATATTTTAAAAGACCTTTCAAATAACACTTTGTGGTCATGCCTAGGAACACCTCATTACTTTATATAGCAAGCAGTGACTTTTTTTTAAACTCATACCTGCCAATAAGAAAAGGAGAGGAGAGGGGTGGTGACAGAAACCAATAAGAAAAGGAGAGGAGAGGGGTGGTGAAAGAAGCCAATAAGAAAGGAAAGGGGAAGGACAAAGAGTTGATCAGAGAGGGGTGGTGATAGAAGCCAAAAAAAAAGGAGTGGACAGGGGCAAAGAGCCATGATAGATAATGGAGGGAATTAAAGAGGTGAGAAGTGAATGTAGTCAATCTGACAGGAAAGGGGAGGTGACAGAAGATAATCACATAGGAGGCAATCCGGGCATCTTGAGGGAGCATAAAATGTAGAAACGGATCTTAGATCCATAACTTATTTAGGATTTAGAGCAAGCAAACCGAGATAAAACTGACAGGCTCCCATCATACTGTGCAGTGCCCCATGAATTCCGCAAACCTGAATGGTGCCCTCTGTCCATTTTGGTGCCCGGAGCTTATGCTCCACTGGAACCACCCTCGCTACTCCACTGCTCACAGTTGCTAAGCAGCAGCTGGAGCAGTCTCCTATGCCTATGGGGGGAGCAATCACGCTGATTGCACCCCCCATTGGCTGTGCACAGGGCTGAGGGGCTCCATGCACCCCCCTCCCCAGTGTGCAGCGTCACTGGAAAATAATTTTTTCTTTTTATTTCTTCGAAGGGGGTGTGTCCTCACCTCCCGCGAGTAGCCACGCCCCCTGTCACCAGGGCCCGGCGCGGCTGTCGGCGGCCCTGGCTGTATGGTGTGCATATGCCCTTACAAACCAATGTCTATTATTATACATTAATTACAGGAGTGAGAAACATTGTTACTGATAATAAAGTTTATTGAAAGTCATGGTTATACAGGTTGAGTCTCCCATATCCAAAATTCTTGGGACCAGGGGAATTTTTGATATCGGAATATTCCGTATTTTGGATTATTTGCATATCATAATGAAATATCTTGGGAATGGGAACCAAATTTATACACTGCATGCATTTATGTGTTATATACACCTTATACACACAACCTGCAGGTACTTATATACAATATTTTCAATAATTTTGTGGCTCAAACAAAAAGTTTGTGTACATACCTGAAATTCATATATACCTTATACACAGGGGCGCCGAGAGGGGGGGGAGCGGGTACCGCCCCTCCACCCTTCTACATAACAGCAGCCCAGCACACGCTGCTGTGTGCTGGGCTACAGTGGGAGACTGCTCACAGTTGTTAGCAGCAGCTGGAGCAGTCTCCTATGCCTAAGGGGGGAGCGATCACGCTGATCGCGCCCCCCATTGGCTGTGCATCGGGCTGAGGGGCTCACAGCGCCCCCTCCCAGCGCTAAGCGGTGCTGCTAAAAAAAAATATTTTTTCCAGCGATTAGGCAACGCCCCCTGTCACCCGGGCCCGGCGCTGCTCTTAGCGGTCCTGCTTATACACAGCTTGAAGGTAATTTTATACAATATTTTTAATAATTTTGTGCCTTCAACAAAGTTTGTGTACATTGAACCATCAAAAAGCAAAAGTTTGACTGTCAGTTATGCTAAAATAATTCTGTATTTCGGAATATTCCGTATTTCAGAATATTTGAATATGGGAGACTCAACCTGTAACTGTGCCATACAGTCCACAATGGGTTTTGCTATCCTGTTTAATAGAGTTACATCTTTGATGTGAAGGAACTTTCCCTGCTGGTTTGGATTCTGCATCGCTGAACTAATTTCTAGAGTTTGATAGTTTGCTGTTACTCAGAACTATTCACAGATATAGAGTACAGTGTATGAGGAAATATCTTCTTTTCTGGCTGGTGGAGAAAGTGCCTTTCTATATGTCCATAAAACTACACTTTCAATACTATGATTACAAGTTAGAAAATATTATGGGGCAAATAATTACCACATTTCTTATAGTTTATTGGCATAAAACATTGATATAGTATTGAAATTCAAACGTAAAAGACCCCAAACATCTGCAATGTATTGGGCCAATTCCCTGATGCCCAGATGGCGGGTCGGGACATCTGTGAAATCCAACATAAGGAATTTCACCGGTTGTTCAATGGATCAGCAATTATCAATGGCCACTTATGGATGTTTCCGACCGCCAGATTGATGGTTAGGGGAATCGGTGAAATGGCCACCTGATGTTCCTTAATACTCTCTCAATGAACAATTAGATCCTGGGCATATAGGGCCTGATTCAGACCCACTCACGAGCGGCTGTCCGCTCGCAAGTGGGTCGATGGTGTGCACTGAGCATGCGCACGACGGAGGGAGCGCCGTAGTGCACATGCGCGAGACGCAACGAGCGAAGGACTTTCCTTCGTTCGTTGTGTCTGATCAAAGGGGGCGTGCTGTTGATGTTGATTGACAGCACGTCCCCTTTGGTGGGCGTGCCGAGGGCGTGCCTCCCAGACGGGGGCGTTCCCAAGGGAACGCCTACCGTCAGAAGCCGGCCCACTGACATCACTAGTGATGTCAGTGGGAGTGATTTTGGCTCTGATAGAGCCAAAATCACTCCGGGCCTTGTGGTTGAGAAACTCAACTGCAGGCTCCGGCTCGCAGTGGCGATGGTCGCGATGGTCAAGACCATCACGACCATCAACCTGCATGCTCGTATAGGCTGTGGGTGGTGACCCACAGCTATACGAGCGTCCAGGAGGACGCTCCATAATTATGGAGGTGGGCCCTGATTCAGAGTGAGCGCTCTGGTCAGAGCGTCCGGCTCTGAATCAGGGCCATAATCTTTATGTGTGACACATTTATTTTATTCAATGTTATTGTCTCATATTGGGGCGTGTTCATTATGTCACTCAATGGGGGCTGTATGGCCTCGATAATTATCATTCTATTTCGCAGCGAGCACTGGAGCAATGTATTATTCTCCGGCATAGAAACAGCTGATCCTAAGTTTGAATGAAATTTACCACTGCCAAGTCTAATTCAGCAGTGCTAATGTGCCTGTGTGAACTGAGGTTCACACAAGGCCAAAATGTCCTGGCATCTGGCTGAAGGAGCTGGGCACGGGCAAATGGATCCATCTTTGCAATCCAGGACTCCATCCCATAGGGAAGGAGCAGGGTGTGGGAACAAACTCCATCTGAAGATGGCAAATGTTCCTGCAGTTTTTTAATTTCTGAGCTTGATTAATATAGGTCCCCATAGTAGTGTATGGGGACAGGGGGAAAGATCCAGGCTGAAAGGTAAGCTAGAGATATCACTGATATCTCCTGCATTACCTTTATAATGAATGACCCTGGTACTTTATTACAAAAGTAGGTGAAAATGTACATCATCCATTTACTATGTGAAATGTGTCATGTTGGAGGACCAGATAAATTTGGCAACTGGTAGAATGCAATTTGTAAAATGCCCACAGATAGTCATGGTGGCTCGTAGACTGTATATTTCTTAGTTGTGTTAGACTATAAATAAAAGGATATTTTTGATTGTATGTTTACATTATGGGTAAATAAAATTCTGCAACTAATAGTCATACAACTCCCCAGAGTGCAAATAACTCTCTGGATGGCACTGCATGCAAATGTTCACTTGGTCCCCACAGCCTAGGATCAGCCCTGGTATATGCAGAAGAAAACAAAACCTGTATTTTATATGCAAATGGAATTCAACTGATATAATAGTATTTGAAGAAATGATTAGGGAGAGGAATCAGTAGCAGAAAGAAAGAATTAATAATGTCATTATATAGTCCATTGGTATTCCCTCATCTATACTGTGTTCAGTTTTGGAGGCCAAATCCAGCGGGTCAGCCTCCTAATATTTGTTAGTGTGAGATAGGCTGATTTAGAGTTTGTAGCTCTGCAGTACAACTATTAATTGTCCTTGCGTCTTGTTTCAACCCTTGTCAGGAATCGTTTGATATTAATATTGTATTCTTTTCTTGTTAAAAATGTGTTGCAAATTAGTAATGTATTAGAGCAATAACCAATAAAAATATTTTTCTATGCAGAATGTCCCAAATGCCCCCCATTAATACGGCCTATAAAGAAAAGAGGTACAAGAAGAATTGTCCTTGGGCTCTCTCACCCATCCTTATGTTGTATATTAAAAAAGACATGCACAGCTTAACAAACTAAGAACTTCAGTGACATGGACTGCCACTTTTGTAGCTGAAGTGCTTGGTCTGTTTGGGCCCCCACAAAACA
>JAUIMM010003717.1:0-29933 GCA_031769625.1 Taudactylus pleione
CAGTGATCACAGTAACCCATTATATGTGTCATACATAGAGTATTGTGTGTCATAATTCCAGCATATATAGGACCAGTGATCGCAGTAACCAATTATAAGTGTCATACATAGTGTATTGTGTGTAAAAATTCCAGCATATACAGGACCAGCGATCACAGTAACCCATTATATGTATCATACATAGTGTATTGTGTGTCATAATTCCAGCATATATAGGACCAGTGATCACAGTAACCCATTATATGTATCACACATAGTGTATTGTGTGTCATAATTCCAGCATATACAGGACCAGTGATCACAGTAACCAATTATAAGTGTCATACATAGTGTATTGTGTATCATAATTCCAACATATACAGGACCAGTGATCACAGTAACCCATTATATGTGTCATACATAGTGTATTGTGTGTCATAATTCCAGCATATACAGGACCAGTGATCACAGTAACCCATTATATGTGTCATACATAGTGTATTGTGTGTCATAATTCCAGCATAAACAGGACCAGTGATCACAGTAACACATTATATGTGTCATACATAGTGTATTGTGTGTCATAATTCCAGCATGTACAGGACCAGCGATCACAGTAACCCATTATATGTGTCATACATAGTGTATTGTGTGTCATAATTCCAGCATATACAGGACCAGTGATCACAGTAACCCATTATATGTGTCATACATAGTGTATTGTGTGTCATAATTCCAGCATATACAGGACCAGTGATCACAGTAACCCATTATATGTATCATACATAGTGTATTGTGTGTTATATATCCAGCATATACAGGACCAGTGATCACAGTAACCCATTATATGTGTCATACATAGTGTATTGTGTGTCATAATTCCAGCATATACAGGACCAATGATCACAGTAACCCATTATATGTGTCATACATTGTGTATTGTGTGTCATAATTCCAGCATATATAGGACCAGTGATCGCAGTAACCAATTATAAGTGTCATACATAGTGTATTGTGTGTCATAATTCCAGCATATATAGGACCAGTGATCACAGTAACCCATTATATGTGTCATACATAGTGTTTTGTGTGTAATAATTCCAGCATATAGAGGACCAGCGATCACAGTAACCCATTATATGTATCATACATAGTGTATTGTGTGTCATAATTCCAGCATATATAGGACCAGCGATCACAGTAACCAATTATATGTGTCATACATAGTGTATTGTGTGTTATATATCCAGCATATACAGGACCAGCGATCACAGTAACCCATTATATGTGTCATACATAGTGTTTTGTGTGTCATAATTCCACCATATACAGGACCAGCGATCACAGTACCCCATTATATGTGTCATACATAGTGTATTGTGTGTCATAATTCCACCATATACAGGACCAGTGATCACAGTAACCAATTATAAGTGTCATACATAGTGTATTGTGTATCATAATTCCAGCATATACAGGACCAGCGATCACAGTAACCCATTATATGTGTCATACATAGTGTATTGTGTGTCATAATTCCACCATATACAGGACCAGTGATCACAGTAACCCATTATATGTGTCATACATAGTGTATTGTGTGTCATAATTCCAGCATATACAGGACCAGCGATCACAGTAACCCATTACATGTGTCATACATAGTGTATTGTGTGTCATAATTCCACCATATACAGGACCAGTGATCACAGTAACCAATTATAAGTGTCATACATAGTGTAGTGTGTGTCATAATTACAGCATATATAGGACCAGTGATCACAGTAACCAATTATATGTGTCATACATAGTGTATTGTGTGTAATAATTCCAGCATATACAGGACTAGCGATCACTGTAACCCATTAATGTATCATACATAGTGTATTGTGTGTCATAATTCCAGCATATACAGGACCAGTGATAACAGTAACCCATTATATGTATCATACATAGTGTATTGTGTATCATAATTCCAGCAGATATAGGACCAGTGATCACAGTAACCAATTATAAGTGTCATACATAGTGTATTGTGTGTCATAATTCCAGCATATACAGGACCAGCGATCACAGTAACCCATTATATGTATCATACATAGTGTATTGTGTGTCATAATTCCAGCATATACAGGACCAGCGATCACAGTAATCCATTATATGTGTCATACATAGTGTATTGTGTGTCATAATTCCACCATATACAGGACCAGTGATCACAGTAACCAATTATAAGTGTCATACATAGTGTATTGTGTATCATAATTCCAGCATATAGAGGACCAGCGATCACAGTAACCATTATATGTGTCATACATAGTGTATTGTGTGTGATAATTCCAGCATATACACGACCAGCGTTCACAGTAACCCATTATATGTGTCATACATAGTGTATTGTGTGTTATATATCCAGCATATACAGGACCAGTGATCACAGTAACCCATTATATGTGTCATACATAGTGTATTGTGTGTAATAATTCCAGCATTTACAGGACCAGTGATCACAGTAACCCATTATATGTGTCATACATAGTGTATTGTGTGTCATAATTCCAGCATATACAGGACCAGTGATCACAGTAACCCATTATATGTGTCATACATAGTGTATTGTGTGTCATAATTCCAGCATATACAGGACCAGTGATCACAGTAACCCATTATATGTGTCATACATAGTGTATTGTGTGTCATAATTCCAGCATATACAGGACCAGTGATCACAGTAACCCATTATATGTGTCATACATAGTGTATTGTGTGTCATAATTCCAGCATATACAGGACCAGCGATCACAGTAACCCATTATATGTGTCATACATAGTGTATTGTGTGTCATAATTCCAGCATGTACAGGACCAGCTATCACAGTAACCCATTAAATGTGTCATACATAGTGTATTGTGTGTCATAATTCCAGCATATACAGGACCAGCAATCACAGTAACCCATTATATGTGTCATACATAGTGTATTGTGTTTCATAATTCCAGCATATAGAGGACCAGCGATCACAGTAACCCATTATATGTGTCATACATAGTGTATTGTGTGTCATAATTCCAGCATATACAGGACCAGTGATCACAGTAACCAATTATATGTGTCATACATAGTGTATTGTGTGTTATATATCCAGCATATACAGGACCAGTGATCACAGTAACCCATTATATGTGTCATACATAGTGTATTGTGTGTAATAATTCCAGCATTTACAGGACCAGTGATCACAGTAACCCATTATATGTGTCATACATAGTGTATTGTGTGTCATAATTCCAGCATATACAGGACCAGTGACCACAGTAACCCATTATATGTGTCATACATAGTGTATTGTGTGTCATAATTCCAGCATATACAGGACCAGTGATCACAGTAACCCATTATATGTGTCATACATAGTGTATTGTGTGTCATAATTCCAGCATATACAGGACCAGCGATCACAGTAACCCATTATATGTGTCATACATATTGTATTGTGTGTCATAATTCCAGCATGTACAGGACCAGCTATCACAGTAACCCATTAAATGTGTCATACATAGTGTATTGTGTGTCATAATTCCAGCATATACAGGACCAGCAATCACAGTAACCCATTATATGTGTCATACATAGTGTATTGTGTGTCATAATTCCAGCATATAGAGGACCAGCGATCACAGTAACCCATTATATGTGTCATACATAGTGTATTGTGTGTCATAATTCCAGCATATACAGGACCAGTGATCACAGTAACCATTATATGTGTCATACATAGTGTATTGTGTGTCATAATTCCAGCATATACAGGACCAGCGATCACAGTAACCCATTATATGTGTCATACATAGTGTATTGTGTGTCATAATTCCAGCATGTACAGGACCAGCGATCACAGTAACCCATTATATGTGTCATACATAGTGTATTGCGTGTCATAATTCCAGCATATACAGGACCAGCGATCACAGTAACCCATTATATGTGTCATACATAGTGTATTGCGTGTCATAATTCCAGCATATACAGGACCAGAGATCACAGTAACCCATTATATGTGTCATACATAGTGTATTGTGTGTCATAATTCCAGCATATACAGGACCAGCGATCACAGTAACCCATTATATGTGTCATACATAGTGTATTGTGTGTCATAATTCCAGCATATACAGGACCAGTGATCACAGTAACCCATTATATGTGTCATACATAGTGTATTGTGTGTCATAATTCCAGCATATACAGGACCAGAGATCACAGTAACCCATTATATGTGTCATACATAGTGTATTGTGTGTCATAATTCCAGCATATACAGGACCAGTGATCACAGTAACCCATTATATGTGTCATACATAGTGTATTGTGTGTCATAATTCCAGCATATACAGGACCAGTGATCACAGTAACCCATTATATGTGTCATACATAGTGTATTGTGTGTCATAATTCCAGCATATACAGGACCAGAGATCACAGTAACCCATTATATGTGTCATACATAGTGTATTGTGTGTCATAATTCCAGCATATACAGGACCAGTGATCACAGTAACCCATTATATGTGTCATACATAGAGTATTGTGTGTCATAATTCCAGCATATATAGGACCAGTGATCGCAGTAACCAATTATAAGTGTCATACATAGTGTATTGTGTGTCATAATTCCAGCATATATAGGACCAGTGATCGCAGTAACCAATTATAAGTGTCATACATAGTGTATTGTGTGTCATAATTCCAGCATATATAGGACCAGTGATCGCAGTAACCAATTATAAGTGTCATACATAGTGTATTGTGTGTCATAATTCCAGCATATATAGGACCAGTGATCACAGTAACCAATTATATGTGTCATACATAGTGTATTGTGTGTAATAATTCCAGCATATACAGGACCAGCGATCACAGTAACCCATTATATGTATCATACATAGTGTATTGTGTGTCATAATTCCAGCATATATAGGACCAGTGATCACAGTAACCCATTATATGTATCATACATAGTGTATTGTGTGTCATAATTCCAGCATATACAGGACCAGTGATCACAGTAACCCATTATAAGTGTCATACATAGTGTATTGTGTATCATAATTCCAACATATACAGGACCAGCGATCACAGTAATCCATTATATGTGTCATACATAGTGTATTGTGTGTCATAATTCCACCATATACAGGACCAGTGATCACAGTAACCAATTATAAGTGTCATACAGAGTGTATTGTGTATCATAATTCCAGCATATACAGGACCAGCGATCACAGTAACCCATTATATGTGTCATACATAGTGTATTGTGTGTCATAATTCCAGCATATACAGGACCAGCGATCACAGTAACCCATTATATGTGTCATACATAGTGTATTGTGTGTCATAATTCCAGCATATACAGGACCAGCGATCACAGTAACCCATTATATGTGTCATACATAGTGTATTGTGTGTCATAATTCCAGCATATACAGGACCAGAGATCACAGTAACCCATTATATGTGTCATACATAGTGTATTGTGTGTCATAATTCCAGCATATACAGGACCAGTGATCACTGTAACCCATTATATGTGTCATACATAGTGTATTGTGTGTCATAATTCCAGCATATATAGGACCAGTGATCGCAGTAACCCATTATAAGTGTCATACATAGTGTATTGTGTGTCATAATTACAGCATATATAGGACCAGTGATCACAGTAACCCATTATATGTGTCATACATAGTGTATTGTGTGTAATAATTCCAGCATATACAGGACCAGCGATCACTGTAACCCATTAATGTATCATACATAGTGTATTGTGTGTCATAATTCCAGCATATATAGGACCAGTGATAACAGTAACCCATTATATGTATCATACATAGTGTATTGTGTATCATAATTCCAGCAGATATAGGACCAGTGATCACAGTAACCAATTATAAGTGTCATACATAGTGTATTGTGTGTCATAATTCCAGCATATACAGGACCAGCGATCACAGTAACCCATTATATGTATCATACATAGTGTATTGTGTGTCATAATTCCAGCATATACAGGACCAGTGATCACAGTAACCAATTATAAGTGTGATACATAGTGTATTGTGTATCATAATTCCAGCATATACAGGACCAGCGATCACAGTAATCCATTATATGTGTCATACATAGTGTATTGTGTGTCATAATTCCACCATATACAGGACCAGTGATCACAGAAACCAATTATAAGTGTCATACATAGTGTATTGTGTATCATAATTCCAGCATATACAGGACCAGCGATCACAGTAACCCATTATATGTGTCATACATAGTGTATTGTGTGTTATATATCCAGCATATACAGGACCAGCGATCACAGTAACCCATTATATGTGTCATACATAGTGTTTTGTGTGTCATAATTCCAGCATATACAGGACCAGCGATCACAGTAACCCATTATATGTGTCATACATAGTGTATTGTGTGTCATAATTCCACCATATACAGGACCAGTGATCACAGTAACCAATTATAAGTGTCATACATAGTGTATTGTGTGTCATAATTCCAGCATATACTGGACCAGCGATCACAGTAACCCATTATATGTGTCATACATAGTGTATTGTGTGTTATATATCCAGCATATACAGGACCAGCGATCACAGTAACCCATTATATGTGTCATACATAGTGTTTTGTGTGTCATAATTCCAGCATATACAGGACCAGCGATCACAGTAACCCATTATATGTGTCATACATAGTGTAATGTGTGTCATAATTCCACCATATACAGGACCAGTGATCACAGTAACCAATTATAAGTGTCATACATAGTGTATTGTGTATCATAATTCCAGCATATACTGGACCAGCGATCACAGTAACCCATTATATGTGTCATACATAGTGTATTGTGTGTTATATATCCAGCATATACAGGACCAGCGATCACAGTAACCCATTATATGTGTCATACATAGTGTTTTGTGTGTCATAATTCCAGCATATACAGGACCAGCGATCACAGTAACCCATTATATGTGTCATACATAGTGTATTGTGTGTCATAATTCCACCATATACAGGACCAGTGATCACAGTAACCAATTATAAGTGTCATACATAGTGTATTGTGTATCATAATTCCAGCATATACTGGACCAGCGATCATAGTAACCCATTATATGTGTCATACATAGTGTATTTTGTGTCATATATCCAGCATATACAGGACCAGCGATCACAGTAACCCATTATATGTGTCATACATAGTGTATTGTGTGTTATATATCCACCATATACAGGACCAGTGATCACAGTAACCAATTATAAGTGTCATACATAGTGTATTGTGTATCATAATTCCAGCATATACTGGACCAGCGATCACAGTAACCCATTATATGTGTCATACATAGTGTATTTTGTGTTATATATCCAGCATATACAGGACCAGCGATCACAGTAACCCATTATATGTGTCATACATAGTGTATTGTGTGTTATATATCCAGCATATACAGGACCAGTGATCACAGTAACCCATTATATGTGTCATACATAGTGTATTGTGTGTAATAATTCCAGCATTTACAGGACCAGTGATCACAGTAACCCATTATATGTGTCATACATAGTGTATTGTGTGTCATAATTCCAGCATATACAGGACCAGTGATCACAGTAACCCATTATATGTGTCATACATAGTGTATTGTGTGTCATAATTCCAGCATATACAGGACCAGTGATCACAGTAACCCATTATATGTGTCATACATAGTGTATTGTGTGTCATAATTCCAGCATATACAGGACCAGTGATCACAGTAACCCATTATATGTGTCATACATAGTGTATTGTGTGTCATAATTCCAGCATGTACAGGACCAGCTATCACAGTAACCCATTAAATGTGTCATACATAGTGTATTGTGTGTCATAATTCCAGCATATACAGGACCAGCAATCACAGTAACCCATTATATGTGTCATACATAGTGTATTGTGTGTCATAATTCCAGCATATACAGGACCAGAGATCACAGTAACCCATTATATGTGTCATACATAGTGTATTGTGTGTAATAATTCCAGCATATACAGGACCAGCGATCACAGTAACCCATTATATGTGTCATACATAGTGTATTGTGTGTCATAATTCCAGCATATACAGGACCAGTGATCACAGTAACCCATTATATGTGTCATACATAGTGTATTGTGTGTCATAATTCCAGCATGTACAGGACCAGCGATCACAGTAACCCATTAAATGTGTCATACATAGTGTATTGTGTGTCATAATTCCAGCATATACAGGACCAGCAATCACAGTAACCCATTATATGTGTCATACATAGTGTATTGTGTGTCATAATTCCAGCATATACAGGACCAGAGATCACAGTAACCCATTATATGTGTCATACATAGTGTATTGTGTGTCATAATTCCAGCATATACAGGACCAGCGATCACAGTAACCCATTATATGTGTCATACATAGTGTATTGTGTGTTATATATCCTGCATATACAGGACCAGTGATCACAGTAACCCATTATATGTGTCATACATAGTGTATTGTGTGTCATAATTCCAGCATATACAGGACCAGTGATCACAGTAACCCATTATATGTGTCATACATAGAGTATTGTGTGTCATAATTCCAGCATATATAGGACCAGTGATCGCAGTAACCAATTATAAGTGTCATACATAGTGTATTGTGTGTCATAATTCCAGCATATACAGGACCAGTGATCACAGTAACCAATTATAAGTGTCATACATAGTGTATTGTGTATCATAATTCCAACATATACAGGACCAGTGATCACAGTAACCCATTATATGTGTCATACATAGTGTATTGTGTGTCATAATTCCAGCATATACAGGACCAGTGATCACAGTAACCCATTATATGTGTCATACATAGTGTATTGTGTGTCATAATTCCAGCATAAACAGGACCAGTGATCACAGTAACACATTATATGTGTCATACATAGTGTATTGTGTGTCATAATTCCAGCATGTACAGGACCAGCGATCACAGTAACCCATTATATGTGTCATACATAGTGTATTGTGTGTCATAATTCCAGCATATACAGGACCAGAGATCACAGTAACCCATTATATGTGTCATACATAGTGTATTGTGTGTCATAATTCCAGCATATACAGGACCAGTGATCACAGTAACCCATTATATGTATCATACATAGTGTATTGTGTGTTATATATCCAGCATATACAGGACCAGTGATCACAGTAACCCATTATATGTGTCATACATAGTGTATTGTGTGTCATAATTCCAGCATATACAGGACCAATGATCACAGTAACCCATTATATGTGTCATACATTGTGTATTGTGTGTCATAATTCCAGCATATATAGGACCAGTGATCGCAGTAACCAATTATAAGTGTCATACATAGTGTATTGTGTGTCATAATTCCAGCATATATAGGACCAGTGATCACAGTAACCAATTATATGTGTCATACATAGTGTTTTGTGTGTAATAATTCCAGCATATAGAGGACCAGCGATCACAGTAACCCATTATATGTATCATACATAGTGTATTGTGTGTCATAATTCCAGCATATATAGGACCAGCGATCACAGTAACCCTTTATATGTGTCATACATAGTGTATTGTGTGTTATATATCCAGCATATACAGGACCAGCGATCACAGTAACCCATTATATGTGTCATACATAGTGTTTTGTGTGTCATAATTCCACCATATACAGGACCAGCGATCACAGTACCCCATTATATGTGTCATACATAGTGTATTGTGTGTCATAATTCCACCATATACAGGACCAGTGATCACAGTAACCAATTATAAGTGTCATACATAGTGTATTGTGTATCATAATTCCAGCATATACAGGACCAGCGATCACAGTAACCCATTATATGTGTCATACATAGTGTATTGTGTGTCATAATTCCACCATATACAGGACCAGTGATCACAGTAACCCATTATATGTGTCATACATAGTGTATTGTGTGTCATAATTCCAGCATATACAGGACCAGCGATCACAGTAACCCATTACATGTGTCATACATAGTGTATTGTGTGTCATAATTCCACCATATACAGGACCAGTGATCACAGTAACCAATTATAAGTGTCATACATAGTGTATTGTGTGTCATAATTCCAGCATATACTGGACCAGCGATCACAGTAGCCCATTATATGTGTCATACATAGTGTATTGTGTGTAATAATTCCAGCATTTACAGGACCAGTGATCACAGTAACCCATTATATGTGTCATACATAGTGTATTGTGTGTCATAATTCCAGCATATACAGGACCAGTGATCACAGTAACCCATTATATGTGTCATACATAGTGTTTTGTGTGTCATAATTCCAGCATATACAGGACCAGCGATCACAGTAACCCATTATATGTGTTATACATAGTGTACTGTGTGTCATAATTCCACCATATACAGGACCAGTGATCACAGTAACCAATTATAAGTGTCATACATAGTGTATTGTGTATCATAATTCCAGCATATACTGGACCAGCGATCACAGTAACCCATTATATGTGTCATACATAGTGTATTGTGTATCATAATTCCAGCATATACTGGACCAGCGATCACAGTAACCCATTATATGTGTCATACATAGTGTATTGTGTGTCATAATTCCAGCATATACAGGACCAGCGATCACAGTAACCCATTATATGTGTCATACATAGTGTATTGTGGGTCATAATTCCAGCATATACAGGACCAGTGATCACAGTAACCAATTATAAGTGTCATACATAGTGTATTGTGTATCATAATTCCAGCATATACAGGACCAGCGATCACAGTAACCCATTATATGTGTCATACATAGTGTATTGTGTGTCATAATTCCAGCATATACAGGACCAGAGATCACAGTAACCCATTATATGTGTCATACATAGTGTATTGTGTGTCATAATTCCAGCATATACAGGACCAGCAATCACAGTAACCCATTATATGTGTCATACATAGTGTATTGTGTGTCATAATTCCAGCATATACTGGACCAGTGATCACTGTAACCCATTATATGTGTCATACATAGTGTATTGTGTGTCATAATTCCAGCATATATAGGACCAGTGATCGCAGTAACCAATTATAAGTGTCATACATAGTGTATTGTGTGTCATAATTACAGCATATATAGGACCAGTGATCACAGTAACCCATTATATGTGTCATACATAGTGTATTGTGTGTAATAATTCCAGCATATACAGGACCAGCGATCACTGTAACCCATTAATGTATCATACATAGTGTATTGTGTGTCATAATTCCAGCATATATAGGACCAGTGATAACAGTAACCCATTGTATGTATCATACATAGTGTATTGTGTATCATAATTCCAGCAGATATAGGACCAGTGATCACAGTAACCAATTATAAGTGTCATACATAGTGTATTGTGTGTCATAATTCCAGCATATACAGGACCAGCGATCACAGTAACCCATTATATGTATCATACATAGTGTATTGTGTGTCATAATTCCAGCATATACAGGACCAGTGATCACAGTAACCAATTATAAGTGTGATACATAGTGTATTGTGTATCATAATTCCAGCATATACAGGACCAGCGATCACAGTAATCCATTATATGTGTCATACATAGTGTATTGTGTGTCATAATTCCACCATATACAGGACCAGTGATCACAGTAACCAATTATAAGTGTCATACATAGTGTATTGTGTATCATAATTCCAGCATATACAGGACCAGCGATCACAGTAACCCATTATATGTGTCATACATAGTGTATTGTGTGTTATATATCCAGCATATACAGGACCAGCGATCACAGTAACCCATTATATGTGTCATACATAGTGTTTTGTGTGTCATAATTCCAGCATATACAGGACCAGCGATCACAGTAACCCATTATATGTGTCATACATAGTGTATTGTGTGTCATAATTCCACCATATACAGGACCAGTGATCACAGTAACCAATTATAAGTGTCATACATAGTGTATTGTGTGTCATAATTCCAGCATATACTGGACCAGCGATCACAGTAACCCATTATATGTGTCATACATAGTGTATTGTGTGTTATATATCCAGCATATACAGGACCAGCGATCACAGTAACCCATTATATGTGTCATACATAGTGTTTTGTGTGTCATAATTCCAGCATATACAGGACCAGCGATCACAGTAACCCATTATATGTGTCATACATAGTGTATTGTGTGCCATAATTCCACCATATACAGGACCAGTGATCACAGTAACCAATTATTAGTGTCATACATAGTGTATTGTGTATCATAATTCCAGCATATACAGGACCAGTGATCACAGTAACCAATTATAAGTGTCATACATAGTGTATTGTGTGTCATAATTCCAGCATATACTGGACCAGCGATCACAGTAACCCATTATATGTGTCATACATAGTGTTTTGTGTGTCATAATTCCAGCATATACAGGACCAGCGATCACAGTAACCCATTATATGTGTCATACATAGTGTATTGTGTGTCATAATTCCACCATATACAGGACCAGTGATCACAGTAACCAATTATAAGTGTCATACATAGTGTATTGTGTATCATAATTCCAGCATATACTGGACCAGCGATCACAGTAACCCATTATATTTGTCATACATAGTGTATTTTGTGTTATATATCCAGCATATACAGGACCAGCGATCACAGTAACCCATTATATGTGTCATACATAGTGTATTGTGTGTTATATATCCACCATATACAGGACCAGTGATCACAGTAACCAATTATAAGTGTCATACATAGTGTATTGTGTATCATAATTCCAGCATATACTGGACCAGCGATCACAGTAACCCATTATATGTGTCATACATAGTGTATTTTGTGTTATATATCCAGCATATACAGGACCAGCGATCACAGTAACCCATTATATGTGTCATACATAGTGTATTGTGTGTTATATATCCAGCATATACAGGACCAGTGATCACAGTAACCCATTATATGTGTCATACATAGTGTATTGTGTGTAATAATTCCAGCATTTACAGGACCAGTGATCACAGTAACCCATTATATGTGTCATACATAGTGTATTGTGTGTTATATATCCAGCATATACAGGACCAGCGATCACAGTAACCCATTATATGTGTCATACATAGTGTATTGTGTGTCATAATTCCAGCATATACAGGACCAGTGATCACAGTGACCACTATATGTGTCATACATAGTGTATTGTGTGTCATAATTCCAGCATATACAGGACCAGTGATCACAGTAACCCATTATATGTGTCATACATAGTGTATTGTGTGTCATAATTCCAGCATATACAGGACCAGTGATCACAGTAACCCATTATATGTGTCATACATAGTGTATTGTGTGTCATAATTCCAGCATATACAGGACCAGTGATCACAGTAACCCATTATATGTGTCATACATAGTGTATTGTGTGTCATAATTCCAGCATGTACAGGACCAGCTATCACAGTAACCCATTAAATGTGTCATACATAGTGTATTGTGTGTCATAATTCCAGCATATACAGGACCAGCAATCACAGTAACCCATTATATGTGTCATACATAGTGTATTGTGTGTCATAATTCCAGCATATACAGGACCAGAGATCACAGTAACCCATTATATGTGTCATACATAGTGTATTGTGTGTAATAATTCCAGCATATACAGGACCAGCGATCACAGTAACCCATTATATGTGTCATACATAGTGTATTGTGTGTCATAATTCCAGCATATACAGGACCAGTGATCACAGTAACCCATTATATGTGTCATACATAGTGTATTGTGTGTCATAATTCCAGCATGTACAGGACCAGCGATCACAGTAACCCATTAAATGTGTCATAAATAGTGTATTGTGTGTCATAATTCCAGCATATACAGGACCAGCAATCACAGTAACCCATTATATGTGTCATACATAGTGTATTGTGTGTCATAATTCCAGCATATACAGGACCAGAGATCACAGTAACCCATTATATGTGTCATACATAGTGTATTGTGTGTCATAATTCCAGCATATACAGGACCAGCGATCACAGTAACCCATTATATGTGTCATACATAGTGTATTGTGTGTTATATATCCTGCATATACAGGACCAGTGATCACAGTAACCCATTATATGTGTCATACATAGTGTATTGTGTGTCATAATTCCAGCATATACAGGACCAGTGATCACAGTAACCCATTATATGTGTCATACATAGAGTATTGTGTGTCATAATTCCAGCATATATAGGACCAGTGATCGCAGTAACCAATTATAAGTGTCATACATAGTGTATTGTGTGTAATAATTCCAGCATATACAGGACCAGCGATCACAGTAACCCATTATATGTATCATACATAGTGTATTGTGTGTCATAATTCCAGCATATATAGGACCAGTGATCACAGTAACCCATTATATGTATCATACATAGTGTATTGTGTGTCATAATTCCAGCATATACAGGACCAGTGATCACAGTAACCAATTATAAGTGTCATACATAGTGTATTGTGTATCATAATTCCAACATATACAGGACCAGTGATCACAGTAACCCATTATATGTGTCATACATAGTGTATTGTGTGTCATAATTCCAGCATATACAGGACCAGTGATCACAGTAACCCATTATATGTGTCATACATAGTGTATTGTGTGTCATAATTCCAGCATGTACAGGACCAGCGATCACAGTAACCCATTATATGTGTCATACATAGTGTATTGTGTGTCATAATTCCAGCATATACAGGACCAGTGATCACAGTAACCCATTATATGTGTCATACATAGTGTATTGTGTGTCATAATTCCAGCATATACAGGACCAGTGATCACAGTAACCCATTATATGTATCATACATAGTGTATTGTGTGTTATATATCCAGCATATACAGGACCAGTGATCACAGTAACCCATTATATGTGTCATACATAGTGTATTGTGTGTCATAATTCCAGCATATACAGGACCAATGATCACAGTAACCCATTATATGTGTCATACATAGTGTATTGTGTGTCATAATTCCAGCATATACAGGACCAGCGATCACAGTAACCCATTATATGTATCATACATAGTGTATTGTGTGTCATAATTCCAGCATATATAGGACCAGCGATCACAGTAACCCTTTATATGTGTCATACATAGTGTATTGTGTGTTATATATCCAGCATATACAGGACCAGCGATCACAGTAACCCATTATATGTGTCATACATAGTGTTTTGTGTGTCATAATTCCACCATATACAGGACCAGCGATCACAGTACCCCATTATATGTGTCATACATAGTGTATTGTGTGTCATAATTCCACCATATACAGGACCAGTGATCACAGTAACCAATTATAAGTGTCATACATAGTGTATTGTGTATCATAATTCCAGCATATACAGGACCAGCGATCACAGTAACCCATTATATGTGTCATACATAGTGTTTTGTGTGTCATAATTCCAGCATATACAGGACCAGCGATCACAGTAACCCATTACATGTGTCATACATAGTGTATTGTGTGTCATAATTCCACCATATACAGGACCAGTGATCACAGTAACCAATTATAAGTGTCATACATAGTGTATTGTGTGTCATAATTCCAGCATATACTGGACCAGCGATCACAGTAACCCATTATATGTGTCATACATAGTGTATTGTGTGTAATAATTCCAGCATTTACAGGACCAGTGATCACAGTAACCCATTATATGTGTCATACATAGTGTATTGTGTGTCATAATTCCAGCATATACAGGACCAGTGATCACAGTAACCCATTATATGTGTCATACATAGTGTTTTGTGTGTCATAATTCCAGCATATACAGGACCAGCGATCACAGTAACCCAATATATGTGTCATACATAGTGTATTGTGTGTCATAATTCCACCATATACAGGACCAGTGATCACAGTAACCAATTATAAGTGTCATACATAGTGTATTGTGTATCATAATTCCAGCATATACTGGACCAGCGATCACAGTAACCCATTATATGTGTCATACATAGTGTATTGTGTATCATAATTCCAGCATATACTGGACCAGCGATCACAGTAACCCATTATATGTGTCATACATAGTGTATTGTGTGTCATAATTCCAGCATATACAGGACCAGCGATCACAGTAACCCATTATATGTGTCATACATAGTGTATTGTGGGTCATAATTCCAGCATATACAGGACCAGTGATCACAGTAACCAATTATAAGTGTCATACATAGTGTATTGTGTATCATAATTCCAGCATATACTGGACCAGCGATCACAGTAACCCATTATATGTGTCATACATAGTGTATTGTGTATCATAATTCCAGCATATACTGGACCAGCGATCACAGTAACCCATTATATGTGTCATACATAGTGTATTGTGTGTCATAATTCCAGCATATACTGGACCAGCGATCACAGTAACCCATTATATGTGTCATACATAGTGTATTGTGTGTCATAATTCCAGCATATACAGGACCAGTGATCACAGTAACCCATTATATGTGTCATACATAGTGTATTGTGTGTCATAATTCCAGCATATACAGGACCAGTGATCACAGTAACCCATTATATGTGTCATACATAGTGTATTGTGTGTCATAATTCCAGCATATACAGGACCAGTGATCACAGTAACCCATTATATGTGTCATACATAGTGTATTGTGTGTCATAATTCCAGCATATACAGGACCAGTGATCACAGTGACCACTATATGTGTCATACATAGTGTATTGTGTGTTATAATTCCAGCATATACAGGACCAGTGATCACAGTAACCATTATATGTGTCATGCATAGTGTATTGTGTGTCATAATTCCAGCATATACAGGACCAGTGATCACAGTAACCCATTATATGTGTCATACATAGTGTATTGTGTGTCATAATTCCAGCATATACAGGACCAGTGATCACAGTGACCACTATATGTGTCATACATTGTGTATTGTGTGTCATAATTCCAGCATATACAGGACAAGCGATCACAGTAACCCATTATATGTGTCATACATAGTGTATTGTGTGTAATAATTCCAGCATATACAGGACCAGCGATCACAGTAACCCATTATATGTGTCATACATAGTGTATTGTGTGTCATAATTCCAGCATATACAGGACCAGTGATCACAGTAACCCATTATATGTGTCATACATAGTGTATTGTGTGTAATAATTCCAGCATATACAGGACCAGTGATCACAGTAACCCATTATATGTGTCATACATAGTGTATTGTGTGTCATAATTCCAGCATATACAGGACCAGCGATCACAGTAACCCATTATATGTGTCATACATAGTGTATTGTGTGTCATAATTCCAGCATATACAGGACCAGCGATCACAGTAACCCATTATATGTGTCATACATAGTGTATTGTGTGTCATAATTCCAGCATATACAGGACCAGTGATCACAGTAACCCATTATATGTGTCATACATAGTGTATTGTGTGTCATAATTCCAGCATATACAGGACCAGCGATCACAGTAACCCATTATATGTGTCATACATAGTGTATTGTGTGTCATAATTCCAGCATGTACAGGACCAGCTATCACAGTAACCCATTATATGTGTCATACATAGTGTATTGTGTGTCATAATTCCAGCATATACAGGACCAGCGATCACAGTAACCCATTATATGTGTCATACATAGTGTATTGTGTGTCATAATTCCAGCATATACAGGACCAGTGATCACAGTAACCCATTATATGTATCATACATAGTGTTTTGTGTGTTATATATCCAGCATATACAGGACCAGCGATCACAGTAACCCATTATATGTGTCATACATAGTGTTTTGTGTGTCATAATTCCACCATATACAGGACCAGCGATCACAGTACCCCATTATATGTGTCATACATAGTGTATTGTGTGTCATAATTCCACCATATACAGGACCAGTGATCACAGTAACCAATTATAAGTGTCATACATAGTGTATTGTGTATCATAATTCCAGCATATACAGGACCAGCGATCACAGTAACCCATTATATGTGTCATACATAGTGTTTTGTGTGTCATAATTCCAGCATATACAGGACCAGCGATCACAGTAACCCATTACATGTGTCATACATAGTGTATTGTGTGTCATAATTCCACCATATACAGGACCAGTGATCACAGTAACCAATTATAAGTGTCATACATAGTGTATTGTGTGTCATAATTCCAGCATATACTGGACCAGCGATCACAGTAACCCATTATATGTGTCATACATAGTGTATTGTGTGTAATAATTCCAGCATTTACAGGACCAGTGATCACAGTAACCCATTATATGTGTCATACATAGTGTATTGTGTATCATAATTCCAGCATATACAGGACCAGCGATCACAGTAACCCATTATAAGTGTCATACATAGTGTATTGTGTATCATAATTCCAGCATATACTGGACCAGCGATCACAGTAACCCATTATATGTGTCATACATAGTGTATTGTGTATCATAATTCCAGCATGTACAGGACCAGCGATCACAGTAACCCATTAAATGTGTCATAAATAGTGTATTGTGTGTCATAATTCCAGCATATACTGGACCAGCGATCACAGTAACCCATTATATGTGTCATACATAGTGTATTGTGTGTCATAATTCCAGCATATACTGGACCAGCGATCACAGTAACCCATTATATGTGTCATACATAGTGTATTGTGTGTCATAATTCCAGCATATACAGGACCAGTGATCACAGTAACCCATTATATGTGTCATACATAGTGTATTGTGTGTCATAATTCCAGCATATACAGGACCAGCGATCACAGTAACCCATTATATGTGTCATACATAGTGTATTGTGTGTCATAATTCCAGCATGTACAGGACCAGCTATCACAGTAACCCATTATATGTGTCATACATAGTGTATTGTGTGTCATAATTCCAGCATATACAGGACCAGCGATCACAGTAACCCATTATATGTGTCATACATAGTGTATTGTGTGTCATAATTCCAGCATATACAGGACCAGTGATCACAGTAACCCATTATATGTATCATACATAGTGTTTTGTGTGTCATAATTCCAGCATATACAGGACCAGCGATCACAGTAACCCATTATATGTGTCATACATAGTGTATTGTGTGTCATAATTCCACCATATACAGGACCAGTGATCACAGTAACCAAGTATAAGTGTCATACATAGTGTATTGTGTATCATAATTCCAGCATATACTGGACCAGCGATCACAGTAACCCATTATATGTGTCATACATAGTGTATTTTGTGTCATATATCCAGCATATACAGGACCAGTGATCACAGTAACCCATTATATGTGTCATACATAGTGTATTGTGTGTTATATATCCACCATATACAGGACCAGTGATCACAGTAACCAATTATAAGTGTCATACATAGTGTATTGTGTATCATAATTCCAGCATATACAGGACCAGCGATCACAGTAACCCATTATATGTGTCATACATAGTGTATTTTGTGTTATATATCCAGCATATACAGGACCAGCGATCACAGTAACCCATTATATGTGTCATACATAGTGTATTGTGTGTTATATATCCAGCATATACAGGACCAGTGATCACAGTAACCCATTATATGTGTCATACATAGTGTATTGTGTGTAATAATTCCAGCATTTACAGGACCAGTGATCACAGTAACCCATTATATGTGTCATACATAGTGTATTGTGTGTCATAATTCCAGCATATACAGGACCAGTGATCACAGTAACCCATTATATGTGTCATACATAGTGTATTGTGTGTCATAATTCCAGCATATACAGGACCAGTGATCACAGTAACCCATTATATGTGTCATACATAGTGTATTGTGTGTCATAATTCCAGCATATACAGGACCAGTGATCACAGTAACCCATTATATGTGTCATACATAGTGTATTGTGTGTCATAATTCCAGCATGTACAGGACCAGCTATCACAGTAACCCATTAAATGTGTCATACATAGTGTATTGTGTGTCATAATTCCAGCATATACAGGACCAGCAATCACAGTAACCCATTATATGTGTCATACATAGTGTATTGTGTGTCATAATTCCAGCATATACAGGACCAGAGATCACAGTAACCCATTATATGTGTCATACATAGTGTATTGTGTGTAATAATTCCAGCATATACAGGACCAGCGATCACAGTAACCCATTATATGTGTCATACATAGTGTATTGTGTGTCATAATTCCAGCATATACAGGACCAGTGATCACAGTAACCCATTATATGTGTCATACATAGTGTATTGTGTGTCATAATTCCAGCATGTACAGGACCAGCGATCACAGTAACCCATTAAATGTGTCATACATAGTGTATTGTGTGTCATAATTCCAGCATATACAGGACCAGCAATCACAGTAACCCATTATATGTGTCATACATAGTGTATTGTGTGTCATAATTCCAGCATATACAGGACCAGCGATCACAGTAACCCATTATATGTGTCATACATAGTGTATTGTGTGTTATATATCCTGCATATACAGGACCAGTGATCACAGTAACCCATTATATGTGTCATACATAGTGTATTGTGTGTCATAATTCCAGCATATACAGGACCAGTGATCACAGTAACCCATTATATGTGTCATACATAGAGTATTGTGTGTCATAATTCCAGCATATATAGGACCAGTGATCGCAGTAACCAATTATAAGTGTCATACATAGTGTATTGTGTGTCATAATTCCAGCATATACAGGACCAGTGATCACAGTAACCAATTATAAGTGTCATACATAGTGTATTGTGTATCATAATTCCAACATATACAGGACCAGTGATCACAGTAACCCATTATATGTGTCATACATAGTGTATTGTGTGTCATAATTCCAGCATATACAGGACCAGTGATCACAGTAACCCATTATATGTGTCATACATAGTGTATTGTGTGTCATAATTCCAGCATAAACAGGACCAGTGATCACAGTAACACATTATATGTGTCATACATAGTGTATTGTGTGTCATAATTCCAGCATGTACAGGACCAGCGATCACAGTAACCCATTATATGTGTCATACATAGTGTATTGTGTGTCATAATTCCAGCATATACAGGACCAGAGATCACAGTAACCCATTATATGTGTCATACATAGTGTATTGTGTGTCATAATTCCAGCATATACAGGACCAGTGATCACAGTAACCCATTATATGTATCATACATAGTGTATTGTGTGTTATATATCCAGCATATACAGGACCAGTGATCACAGTAACCCATTATATGTGTCATACATAGTGTATTGTGTGTCATAATTCCAGCATATACAGGACCAATGATCACAGTAACCCATTATATGTGTCATACATTGTGTATTGTGTGTCATAATTCCAGCATATATAGGACCAGTGATCGCAGTAACCAATTATAAGTGTCATACATAGTGTATTGTGTGTCATAATTCCAGCATATATAGGACCAGTGATCACAGTAACCAATTATATGTGTCATACATAGTGTTTTGTGTGTAATAATTCCAGCATATAGAGGACCAGCGATCACAGTAACCCATTATATGTATCATACATAGTGTATTGTGTGTCATAATTCCAGCATATATAGGACCAGCGATCACAGTAACCCTTTATATGTGTCATACATAGTGTATTGTGTGTTATATATCCAGCATATACAGGACCAGCGATCACAGTAACCCATTATATGTGTCATACATAGTGTTTTGTGTGTCATAATTCCACCATATACAGGACCAGCGATCACAGTACCCCATTATATGTGTCATACATAGTGTATTGTGTGTCATAATTCCACCATATACAGGACCAGTGATCACAGTAACCAATTATAAGTGTCATACATAGTGTATTGTGTATCATAATTCCAGCATATACAGGACCAGCGATCACAGTAACCCATTATATGTGTCATACATAGTGTATTGTGTGTCATAATTCCACCATATACAGGACCAGTGATCACAGTAACCCATTATATGTGTCATACATAGTGTATTGTGTGTCATAATTCCAGCATATACAGGACCAGCGATCACAGTAACCCATTACATGTGTCATACATAGTGTATTGTGTGTCATAATTCCACCATATACAGGACCAGTGATCACAGTAACCAATTATAAGTGTCATACATAGTGTATTGTGTGTCATAATTCCAGCATATACTGGACCAGCGATCACAGTAACCCATTATATGTGTCATACATAGTGTATTGTGTGTAATAATTCCAGCATTTACAGGACCAGTGATCACAGTAACCCATTATGTGTCATACATAGTGTATTGTGTGTCATAATTCCAGCATATACAGGACCAGTGATCACAGTAACCCATTATATGTGTCATACATAGTGTTTTGTGTGTCATAATTCCAGCATATACAGGACCAGCGATCACAGTAACCCATTATATGTGTTATACATAGTGTACTGTGTGTCATAATTCCACCATATACAGGACCAGTGATCACAGTAACCAATTATAAGTGTCATACATAGTGTATTGTGTATCATAATTCCAGCATATACTGGACCAGCGATCACAGTAACCCATTATATGTGTCATACATAGTGTATTGTGTATCATAATTCCAGCATATACTGGACCAGCGATCACAGTAACCCATTATATGTGTCATACATAGTGTATTGTGTGTCATAATTCCAGCATATACAGGACCAGCGATCACAGTAACCCATTATATGTGTCATACATAGTGTATTGTGGGTCATAATTCCAGCATATACAGGACCAGTGATCACAGTAACCAATTATAAGTGTCATACATAGTGTATTGTGTATCATAATTCCAGCATATACAGGACCAGCGATCACAGTAACCCATTATATGTGTCATACATAGTGTATTGTGTGTCATAATTCCAGCATATACAGGACCAGAGATCACAGTAACCCATTATATGTGTCATACATAGTGTATTGTGTGTCATAATTCCAGCATATACAGGACCAGCAATCACAGTAACCCATTATATGTGTCATACATAGTGTATTGTGTGTCATAATTCCAGCATATACTGGACCAGTGATCACTGTAACCCATTATATGTGTCATACATAGTGTATTGTGTGTCATAATTCCAGCATATATAGGACCAGTGATCGCAGTAACCAATTATAAGTGTCATACATAGTGTATTGTGTGTCATAATTACAGCATATATAGGACCAGTGATCACAGTAACCCATTATATGTGTCATACATAGTGTATTGTGTGTAATAATTCCAGCATATACAGGACCAGCGATCACTGTAACCCATTAATGTATCATACATAGTGTATTGTGTGTCATAATTCCAGCATATATAGGACCAGTGATAACAGTAACCCATTGTATGTATCATACATAGTGTATTGTGTATCATAATTCCAGCAGATATAGGACCAGTGATCACAGTAACCAATTATAAGTGTCATACATAGTGTATTGTGTGTCATAATTCCAGCATATACAGGACCAGCGATCACAGTAACCCATTATATGTATCATACATAGTGTATTGTGTGTCATAATTCCAGCATATACAGGACCAGTGATCACAGTAACCAATTATAAGTGTGATACATAGTGTATTGTGTATCATAATTCCAGCATATACAGGACCAGCGATCACAGTAATCCATTATATGTGTCATACATAGTGTATTGTGTGTCATAATTCCACCATATACAGGACCAGTGATCACAGTAACCAATTATAAGTGTCATACATAGTGTATTGTGTATCATAATTCCAGCATATACAGGACCAGCGATCACAGTAACCCATTATATGTGTCATACATAGTGTATTGTGTGTTATATATCCAGCATATACAGGACCAGCGATCACAGTAACCCATTATATGTGTCATACATAGTGTTTTGTGTGTCATAATTCCAGCATATACAGGACCAGCGATCACAGTAACCCATTATATGTGTCATACATAGTGTATTGTGTGTCATAATTCCACCATATACAGGACCAGTGATCACAGTAACCAATTATAAGTGTCATACATAGTGTATTGTGTGTCATAATTCCAGCATATACTGGACCAGCGATCACAGTAACCCATTATATGTGTCATACATAGTTTATTGTGTGTTATATATCCAGCATATACAGGACCAGCGATCACAGTAACCCATTATATGTGTCATACATAGTGTTTTGTGTGTCATAATTCCAGCATATACAGGACCAGCGATCACAGTAACCCATTATATGTGTCATACATTGTGTATTGTGTGCCATAATTCCACCATATACAGGACCAGTGATCACAGTAACCAATTATAAGTGTCATACATAGTGTATTGTGTATCATAATTCCAGCATATACTGGACCAGCGATCACAGTAACCCATTATATGTGTCATACATAGTGTATTGTGTGTTATATATCCAGCATATACAGGACCAGCGATCACAGTAACCCATTATATGTGTCATACATAGTGTTTTGTGTGTCATAATTCCAGCATATACAGGACCAGCGATCACAGTAACCCATTATATGTGTCATACATAGTGTATTGTGTGTCATAATTCCACCATATACAGGACCAGTGATCACAGTAACCAATTATAAGTGTCATACATAGTGTATTGTGTATCATAATTCCAGCATATACTGGACCAGCGATCACAGTAACCCATTATATTTGTCATACATAGTGTATTTTGTGTTATATATCCAGCATATACAGGACCAGCGATCACAGTAACCCATTATATGTGTCATACATAGTGTATTGTGTGTTATATATCCACCATATACAGGACCAGTGATCACAGTAACCAATTATAAGTGTCATACATAGTGTATTGTGTATCATAATTCCAGCATATACTGGACCAGCGATCACAGTAACCCATTATATGTGTCATACATAGTGTATTTTGTGTTATATATCCAGCATATACAGGACCAGCGATCACAGTAACCCATTATATGTGTCATACATAGTGTATTGTGTGTTATATATCCAGCATATACAGGACCAGTGATCACAGTAACCCATTATATGTGTCATACATAGTGTATTGTGTGTAATAATTCCAGCATTTACAGGACCAGTGATCACAGTAACCCATTATATGTGTCATACATAGTGTATTGTGTGTCATAATTCCAGCATATACAGACCAGTGATCACAGTAACCCATTATATGTGTCATACATAGTGTATTGTGTGTCATAATTCCAGCATATACAGGGACCAGTGATCACATTAACCCATTATATGTGTCATACATAGTGTATTGTGTGTCATAATTCCAGCATATACAGGACCAGTGATCACAGTAACCCATTATATGTGTCATACATAGTGTATTGTGTGTCATAATTCCAGCATATACAGGACCAGTGATCACAGTAACCCATTATATGTGTCATACATAGTGTATTGTGTGTCATAATTCCAGCATGTACAGGACCAGCTATCACAGTAACCCATTAAATGTGTCATACATAGTGTATTGTGTGTCATAATTCCAGCATATACAGGACCAGCAATCACAGTAACCCATTATATGTGTCATACATAGTGTATTGTGTGTCATAATTCCAGCATATACAGGACCAGAGATCACAGTAACCCAATATATGTGTCATATATAGTGTATTGTGTGTAATAATTCCAGCATATACAGGACCAGCGATCACAGTAACCCATTATATGTGTCATACATAGTGTATTGTGTGTCATAATTCCAGCATATACAGGACCAGTGATCACAGTAACCCATTATATGTGTCATACATAGTGTATTGTGTGTCATAATTCCAGCATGTACAGGACCAGCGATCACAGTAACCCATTAAATGTGTCATACATAGTGTATTGTGTGTCATAATTCCAGCATATACAGGACCAGCAATCACAGTAACCCATTATATGTGTCATACATAGTGTATTGTGTGTCATAATTCCAGCATATACAGGACCAGAGATCACAGTAACCCATTATATGTGTCATACATAGTGTAATGTGTGTCAGAATTCCAGCATATACAGGACCAGCGATCACAGTAACCCATTATATGTGTCATACATAGTGTATTGTGTGTTATATATCCTGCATATACAGGACCAGTGATCACAGTAACCCATTATATGTGTCATACATAGTGTATTGTGTGTCATAATTCCAGCATATACAGGACCAGTGATCACAGTAACCCATTATATGTGTCATACATAGAGTATTGTGTGTCATAATTCCAGCATATATAGGACCAGTGATCGCAGTAACCAATTATAAGTGTCATACATAGTGTATTGTGTGTAATAATTCCAGCATATACAGGACCAGCGATCACAGTAACCCATTATATGTATCATACATAGTGTATTGTGTGTCATAATTCCAGCATATATAGGACCAGTGATCACAGTAACCCATTATATGTATCATACATAGTGTATTGTGTGTCATAATTCCAGCATATACAGGACCAGTGATCACAGTAACCAATTATAAGTGTCATACATAGTGTATTGTGTATCATAATTCCAACATATACAGGACCAGTGATCACAGTAACCCATTATATGTGTCATACATAGTGTATTGTGTGTCATAATTCCAGCATATACAGGACCAGTGATCACAGTAACCCATTATATGTGTCATACATAGTGTATTGTGTGTCATAATTCCAGCATGTACAGGACCAGCGATCACAGTAACCATTATATGTGTCATACATAGTGTATTGTGTGTCATAATTCCAGCATATACAGGACCAGTGATCACAGTAACCCATTATATGTGTCATACATAGTGTATTGTGTGTCATAATTCCAGCATATACAGGACCAGTGATCACAGTAACCCATTATATGTATCATACATAGTGTATTGTGTGTTATATATCCAGCATATACAGGACCAGTGATCACAGTAACCCATTATATGTGTCATACATAGTGTATTGTGTGTCATAATTCCAGCATATACAGGACCAATGATCACAGTAACCCATTATATGTGTCATACATAGTGTATTGTGTGTCATAATTCCAGCATATACAGGACCAGCGATCACAGTAACCCATTATATGTATCATACATAGTGTATTGTGTGTCATAATTCCAGCATATATAGGACCAGCGATCACAGTAACCCTTTATATGTGTCATACATAGTGTATTGTGTGTTATATATCCAGCATATACAGGACCAGCGATCACAGTAACCCATTATATGTGTCATACATAGTGTTTTGTGTGTCATAATTCCACCATATACAGGACCAGCGATCACAGTACCCCATTATATGTGTCATACATAGTGTATTGTGTGTCATAATTCCACCATATACAGGACCAGTGATCACAGTAACCAATTATAAGTGTCATACATAGTGTATTGTGTATCATAATTCCAGCATATACAGGACCAGCGATCACAGTAACCCATTATATGTGTCATACATAGTGTTTTGTGTGTCATAATTCCAGCATATACAGGACCAGCGATCACAGTAACCCATTATATGTGTCATACATAGTGTATTGTGTGTCATAATTCCACCATATACAGGACCAGTGATCACAGTAACCCATTATATGTGTCATACATAGTGTATTGTGTGTCATAATTCCAGCATATACAGGACCAGCGATCACAGTAACCCATTACATGTGTCATACATAGTGTATTGTGTGTCATAATTCCACCATATACAGGACCAGTGATCACAGTAACCAATTATAAGTGTCATACATAGTGTATTGTGTGTCATAATTCCAGCATATACTGGACCAGCGATCACAGTAACCCATTATATGTGTCATACATAGTGTATTGTGTGTAATAATTCCAGCATTTACAGGACCAGTGATCACAGTAACCCATTATATGTGTCATACATAGTGTATTGTGTGTCATAATTCCAGCATATACAGGACCAGTGATCACAGTAACCCATTATATGTGTCATACATAGTGTTTTGTGTGTCATAATTCCAGCATATACAGGACCAGCGATCACAGTAACCCAATATATGTGTCATACATAGTGTATTGTGTGTCATAATTCCACCATATACAGGACCAGTGATCACAGTAACCAATTATAAGTGTCATACATAGTGTATTGTGTATCATAATTCCAGCATATACTGGACCAGCGATCACAGTAACCCATTATATGTGTCATACATAGTGTATTGTGTATCATAATTCCAGCATATACTGGACCAGCGATCACAGTAACCCATTATATGTTTCATACATAGTGTATTGTGTGTCATAATTCCAGCATATACAGGACCAGCGATCACAGTAACCCATTATATGTGTCATACATAGTGTATTGTGGGTCATAATTCCAGCATATACAGGACCAGTGATCACAGTAACCAATTATAAGTGTCATACATAGTGTATTGTGTATCATAATTCCAGCATATACTGGACCAGCGATCACAGTAACCCATTATATGTGTCATACATAGTGTATTGTGTATCATAATTCCAGCATATACTGGACCAGCGATCACAGTAACCCATTATATGTGTCATACATAGTGTATTGTGTGTCATAATTCCAGCATATACTGGACCAGCGATCACAGTAACCCATTATATGTGTCATACATAGTGTATTGTGTGTCATAATTCCAGCATATACAGGACCAGTGATCACAGTAACCCATTATATGTGTCATACATAGTGTATTGTGTGTCATAATTCCAGCATATACAGGACCAGTGATCACAGTAACCCATTATATGTGTCATACATAGTGTATTGTGTGTCATAATTCCAGCATATACAGGACCAGTGATCACAGTAACCCATTATATGTTTCATACATAGTGTATTGTGTGTCATAATTCCAGCATATACAGGACCAGTGATCACAGTGACCACTATATGTGTCATACATAGTGTATTGTGTGTTATAATTCCAGCATATACAGGACCAGTGATCACAGTAACCCATTATATGTGTCATACATAGTGTATTGTGTGTCATAATTCCAGCATATACAGGACCAGTGATCACAGTGACCACTATATGTGTTATACATTGTGTATTGTGTGTCATAATTCCAGCATATACAGGACCAGCGATCACAGTAACCCATTATATGTGTCATACATAGTGTATTGTGTGTAATAATTCCAGCATATACAGGACCAGCGATCACAGTAACCCATTATATGTGTCATACATAGTGTATTGTGTGTCATAATTCCAGCATATACAGGACCAGCGATCACAGTAACCCATTATATGTGTCATACATAGTGTATTGTGTGTCATAATTCCAGCATGTACAGGACCAGCGATCACAGTAACCCATTATATGTGTCATACATAGTGTATTGTGTGTCATAATTCCAGCATATACAGGACCAGCGATCACAGTAACCCATTATATGTGTCATACATAGTGTATTGTGTGTCATAATTCCAGCATATACAGGACCAGTGATCACAGTAACCCATTATATGTATCATACATAGTGTATTGTGTGTCATAATTCCAGCATATACAGGACCAGTGATCACAGTAACCCATTATATGTGTCATACATAGTGTATTGTGTGTCATAATTCCAGCATATACAGGACCAGTGATCACAGTAACCCATTATATGTGTCATACATAGTGTATTGTGTGTCATAATTCCAGCATATACAGGACCAGTGATCACAGTAACCC
>JAUIMM010003718.1:0-28650 GCA_031769625.1 Taudactylus pleione
TGTGTAATGGGGCCCATAAACCTGCGGATCTGCGTGTGTAATGGGCCCATAAACCTGCGGGATCTGCCTGTGTAATGAACCCATAAACCAGCGGATCTGCGTGTGTAATGGGCCCATAAGCCTGCGGAATCTCCCCTGTGTAATGGGCCCATAAACCTGCGGATATGCGTGTGTAATGGGCCCATAAACCTGCGGATATGCGTGTGTAATGGGACCATAAAACCTGCGGATCTGCCTTGTGTAATGGGCCCTATAAACCTGCGGTCTGCATGTGTAATGGGCCCATAAACCTGCGAATCTGCCAGTGTAATGGGGCCCATAAAACCTGCGGATCTGCGTGTGTAATGGGGCCCATAAACCTGCGGATCTGCCCTGTGTAATGGGGACATAACACCTGCGGAACTGCCTGTGTAATGGGGGACATAAACCTGCGGATCTGCCTGTGTAATGGGTACATAAACCTGCGGATCTGCCTGTGTAATGGGGACATAAACCTGCGGATCTGCGTGAGCAATGGGCCCCATAAACTTGCTTCAGATCTGCCTGTGCAATGGGGGACATAAACCTGCGGATCTGCGTGTGTAATGGGCCCCATAAACCTGCGGGATTCTGCCTGTGTAATGGGGATATAAACCTGTGGATCTGCCTGTGTAAATGGGGGACATAAATCTGCGGATCTGCATGTGCAATGGGCCCATAAACCTGCGGATCTGCATGTGCAATGGGCCCCATAAACCTGCGGATCCTGCCTGTGTAAATGAGGACATAAACCTGCAGATCTGCCTGTGTAATGGGTCCATAAAACCTGCGGATCTGCATGTGCAATGGGCCCATAAACCTGTGGATCTGCCTGTGTAATGGGCCATAAACTTGTGGATCTGCCTGTGTAATGGGCCCTATAAACCAGCGGATCTGCCTGTGTAATGGGCCCATAAACCTGCGGATCTGCCTGTGTAATGGGCCCATAAACCTGCGGATCTGCCTGTGTAATGGGCCCATAAACCTGCGGATCTCCCCTGTGTAATGGGCCCATAAAACCTGCGATCTTCGTGTGTAATGGGCCTTGGCCCATAAACCTGCGGATCTGCCTGTGTAATGGGGCCCATTAACCTGCGGATCTCCCTGTGTAATGGGCCCATAAACCTGCAGATCTGCCTATGTACATGGGCCCATTAATCTGCGGATCTGCGTGTGTAATGGGCCCATAAACCCTGCGGATCTGGCTGTGTAATGGGCCCATAAACCTGTGGATCTGCCTGTGTAATGGGCCCATAAGCCTGCGGATCTCCCTGTGTAATGGGCCCATAAACCTGCTGATCTGTGTGTGTAATGGGCCCATAAACCTGCGGATCTGCGTGTGTAACGAGCCCATAAACACTGCGGATCTGCATGTGTAATGGGCCCATAAACCTGCGGATCTGCCTGTGTAATAGGGACATACAGCTGCCGAACTGCCTGTGTAATGGGGACAGAATCCTGCGGATCTGCCTGTGTAATGGGCCCATAAACCTGGGGATCTTGCCTGTGTAATGGGCCCATAAAACTGCGGATCTGCGTGTGTAATGGGCACATAAACTTCCGGATCTGCCCTGTGTAATGGGCACATAAACCTGCGGATTCTGCCTGTGTAAAGGGCCCATAAAACCTGCGGATCTGCCCTGTGTAATGGGCCCATAAACCTGCTTTATCTGTCTGTGTAATGGGCCCCATAAACCTGCGGATCTGCCTGTGTAATGGGCCCATAAACCTGCGGATCTGCCTGTGTAATGGGTCCATAAACCTCCGAAACTGCCTGTGTAATGGGGACATAAACCTGCGGATCTGCCTGTGTAATGGGGACATAAAACCTGCGGATCTGCCTGTGTAATGCGGGACATAAACCTGCGGATCTGCCTGTGTAATGGGCACATAAACCTGCAGATTTGCCTGTGTAATGGGGACATAAACCTGCAGATCTGCGTGTGTAATGGGGACATAAACCTGCAGATCTGCGTCTGTAATGGGGACATAAAACCTGCGGATCCTGCGTGTGTAATGGGCTCATAAGCCTGCGGATATCCCTGTGTAATGGGCCCATAAACCTGCGGATTATGCGTGTGTAATGGGCCCATAAACCTGCGGATCTGCGTGTGTAATGGGGCCATAAACCTGCGGATCTGCCTGTGTAATGGGCCCATAAACCTGCGGATCTGCATGTGTAATGGGCCCATAAAACCTGCGGATCTCCCCTGTGTAGTGGGCCCATAAACCTGCGGATCTGCGTGTGTAATGGGCCCATAAACCTGCGGATCTGCCTGTGTAATGGGCCCATTAACCTTCGGATCTCCCTGTGTAATGGGCCCATAAACCTGCAGATCTGCCTATGTAATGGGCCCATTAATCTGCGGATCTGCGTGTGTAATGGGCCCATAAACCTGCGGATCTGCCTGTGTAATGGGCCCATAAACCTGTGGATCTGCCTGTGTAATGGGCCCATTAACCTGCGGATCTGCCCTGTGTAATGGGGACATACACCTGCCGAACTGCCTGTGTAATGGGGACAGAAACCTGCGGATCTGCCTGTGTAATGGGCCCATACACCTGGGGATCTGCCTGTGTAATGGGCCCATAAAACTGCGGATCTGCGTGTGTAAATGGGCACATAAACCTGTGGATCTGCCTGTGTAATGGGCAAATAAACCTGGCGGATCTGCCTGTGTAAAGGGCCCATAAACCTGCGGATCTGCCTGTGTAATGGGCCCATAAACCTGCGTATCTGCCTGTGTAATGGGCCCATAAACCCTGCGGATCTGCCTGTTATAATGGGTCCATAAACCTACGAATCTGCCTGTGTAATGGGGACAGAAACCTGCGGATCTGCCTGTGTAATAGGGACATAAACCTGCGGATCTGCCTGTGTAATGGGGACATAAACCTGCGGATCTGCCTGTGTAATGGGCACATAAACCTGCGGATTTGCCTGTGTAATGGGGACATAAACCTGCAGATCTGCGTGTGTAATGGGGACATAAAACCTGCAGATCTGCGTGTGTAATTGGGGACATAAACCTGCGGATCTGCGCGTGTAATGGGGACATTAACCTGCGGATCTGCCTGTGTAATGGGGACATAAACCTGCGGATATGCCTGTGTAATGGGGACATAAACCTGCGGGATCTGCCTGTGTAATGGACACATAAACCTGCGGATCTGCGTGTGTAATGGGCCCATAAACCTGCGGATCTGCCTGTGTAATGGGGACATAAACCTGTTGGATCTGCCTGTGTAATGGGGACATAAAATCTGCGGATCTGCGTGTGTAATGGGCCCATAAACCTGCGGATCTGTCTGTGTAATGGGCCCATAAACCTGCTGATCTGCCTGTTTAATTGGGACATAAACCTGCTGATCTGCCTGTGTAATGGGGACATAAACCTGCGGATCTGCGTGTGTAATGGGCCCATAAACCTGCGGATCTGCCTGTGTAATGGGCCCATAAACCTGCGGATCTGCTTGTGTAATGGGGACATAAACCTGCAGATCTAAACCTGCAGATCTGCCTGTGTAATGGGCCCATAAACCTGCGGATCTCCCTGTGTAATGGGCCCATAAACCTGCGGATCTGCCTGTGTAATGGGCCCATAAACCTGCGGATCTGCGTGTGTAATGGGCCCATAAACCTGCGGATCTGCATGTGTAATGGGCCCATAAACCTGCGGATCTGCCTGTGTAATGGGCCCATAAACCTGCGGATCTCCCTTTGTAATGGGCCCATAAACCTGCGGATCTGCGTGTGTAATGGGCCCATAAACCTGCGGATCTGCCTGTGTAATGGGCCCATTAACCTGCGGATCTCCCTGTGTAATGGGCCCATAAACCTGCAGATCTGCCTATGTAATGGGCCCATTAATCTGCGGATCTGCGTGTGTAATGGGCCCATAAACCTGCGGATCTGCCTGTGTAATGGGCCCATAAACCTGTGGATCTGCCTGTGTAATGGGCCCATAAGCCTGCGGATCTCCCTGTGTAATGGGCCCATAAACCTGCTGATCTGTGTGTGTAATGGGCCCATAAACCTGCAGATCTGCGTGTGTAATGGGCCCATAAACCTGCGGATCTGCCTGTGTAACGAGCCCATAAACCTGCGGATCTGCATGTGTAATGGGCCCATAAACCTGCGGATCTGCCTGTGTAATGGGCCCATTAACCTGCGGATCTGCCTGTGTAATGGGGACATACACCTGCCGAACTGCCTGTGTAATGGGGACAGAAACCTGCGGATCTGCCTGTGTAATGGGCCCATACACCTGGGGATCTGCCTGTGTAATGGGCCCATAAAACTGCGGATCTGCGTGTGTAATGGGCACATAAACCTGTGGATCTGCCTGTGTAATGGGCAAATAAACCTGCGGATCTGCCTGTGTAAAGGGCCCATAAACCTGCGGATCTGCCTGTGTAATGGGCCCATAAACCTGCGTATCTGCCTGTGTAATGGGCCCATAAACCTGCGGATCTGCCTGTGTAATGGGTCCATAAACCTACGAATCTGCCTGTGTAATGGGGGACAGAAACCTGCGGATCTGCCTGTGTAATAGGGACATAAACCTGCGGATCTGCCTGTGTAATGGGGACATAAACCTGCGGATCTGCCTGTGTAATGGGCACATAAACCTGCGGATTTGCCTGTGTAATGGGGACATAAACCTGCAGATCTGCGTGTGTAATGGGGACATAAACCTGCAGATCTGCGTGTGTAATGGGGACATAAACCTGCGGATCTGCGCGTGTAATGGGGACATTAACCTGCGGATCTGCCTGTGTAATGGGGACATAAACCTGCGGATATGCCTGTGTAATGGGGACATAAACCTGCGGATCTGCCTGTGTAATGGACACATAAACCTGCGGATCTGCGTGTGTAATGGGCCCATAAACCTGCGGATCTGCCTGTGTAATGGGGACATAAACCTGTGGATCTGCCTGTGTAATGGGGACATAAATCTGCGGATCTGCGTGTGTAATGGGCCCATAAACCTGCGGATCTGTCTGTGTAATGGGCCCATAAACCTGCTGATCTGCCTGTTTAATTGGGACATAAACCTGCTGATCTGCCTGTGTAATGGGGACATAAACCTGCGGATCTGCGTGTGTAATGGGCCCATAAACCTGCGGATCTGCCTGTGTAATGGGCCCATAAACCTGCGGATCTGCTTGTGTAATGGGGACATAAACCTGCAGATCTGCCTGTGTAATGGGCCCATAAACCTGCGGATCTCCCTGTGTAATGGGCCCATAAACCTGCGGATCTGCCTGTGTAATGGGCCCATAAACCTGCGGATCTGCGTGTGTAATGGGCCCATAAACCTGCGGATCTGCATGTGTAATGGGCCCATAAACCTGCGGATCTGCCTGTGTAATGGGCCCATAAACCTGCGGATCTCCCTTTGTAATGGGCCCATAAACCTGCGGATCTGCGTGTGTAATGGGCCCATAAACCTGCGGATCTGCCTGTGTAATGGGCCCATTAACCTGCGGATCTCCCTGTGTAATGGGCCCATAAACCTGCAGATCTGCCTATGTAATGGGCCCATTAATCTGCAGATCTGCGTGTGTAATGGGCCCATAAACCTGCGGATCTGCCTGTGTAATGGGCCCATAAACCTGTGGATCTGCCTGTGTAATGGGCCCATAAGCCTGCGGATCTCCCTGTGTAATGGGCCCATAAACCTGCTGATCTGTGTGTGTAATGGGCCCATAAACCTGCAGATCTGCGTGTGTAATGGGCCCATAAACCTGCGGATCTGCCTGTGTAACGAGCCCATAAACCTGCGGATCTGCATGTGTAATGGGCCCATAAACCTGCGGATCTGCCTGTGTAATGGGCCCATAAACCTGCGGATCTGCCTGTGTAATGGGGACATACACCTGCCGAACTGACTGTGTAATGGGGACAGAAACCTGCGGATCTGCCTGTGTAATGGGCCCATAAACCTGGGGATCTGCCTGTGTAATGGGCCCATAAAACTGCGGATCTGCGTGTGTAATGGGCACATAAACCTGCGGATCTGCCTGTGTAATGGGCAAATAAACCTGCGGATCTGCCTGTGTAAAGGGCCCATAAACCTGCGGATCTGCCTGTGTAATGGGCCCATAAACCTGCGTATCTGCCTGTGTAATGGGCCCATAAACCTGCGGATCTGCCTGTGTAATGGGCCCATAAACCTGCGGATCTGCCTGTGTAATGCGTCCATAAACCTCCGAATCTGCCTGTGTAATGGGGACATAAACCTGCGGATCTGCCTGTGTAATGGGGACATAAACCTGCGGATCTGCCTGTGTAATGGGGACATAAACCTGCGGATCTGCCTGTGTAATGGGCACATAAACCTGCGGATTTGCCTGTGTAATGGGGACATAAACCTGCAGATCTGCGTGTGTAATGGGGACATAAACCTGCAGATCTGCGTGTGTAATGGGCCCATAAACCTGCAGATCTGCGTGTGTAATGGGCCCATAAACCTGCGGATCTGCCTGTGTAATGGGGATATAAACCTGCGGATCTGCCTGTGTAATGGGCCCATAAACCTGTGGATCTGCCTGTGTAATGGGCCCATAAACCTGCGGATCTGCGTGTGTAATGGGCCCATAAACCTGCGGATCTCTCTGTGTAATGGGCCCATAAACCTGTGGATCTGCCTGTGTAATGGGCCCATAAACCTGCGGATCTGCGTGTGTAATGGGCCCATAAACCTGCGGATCTGCCTGTGTAATGGGGACATAAACCTGCGGATCTGCCTATGTAATGGGGACATAAACCTGCGGATCTGCCTGTGTAATGGGCCCATAAACCTGCGGATCTGCGTGTGTAATTGGCCCATAAACCTGCGGATCTGCCTGTGTAATGGGCCCATAAACCTGCAGATCTGCCTGTGTAATGGGCCCATAAACCTGCGGATCTCCCGTGTGTAATGGGTCCATAAACCAGCGGATCTGCGTGTGTAATGGGCCCATAAACCTGCGGATCTGCCTGTGTAATGGGCCCATAAACCTGCGGATCTCCCTGTGTAATGGGCCCATAAACCTGCGGATCTGCCTGTGTAATGGGCCCATAAACCTGCGGATCTGCGTGTGTAATGGGCCCATAAACCTGCGGATCTGCCTGTGTAATGAACCCATAAACCAGCGGATCTGCGTGTGTAATGGGCCCATAAGCCTGCGGATCTCCCTGTGTAATGGGCCCATAAACCTGCGGATATGCGTGTGTAATGGGCCCATAAACCTGCGGATATGCGTGTGTAATGGGACCATAAACCTGCGGATCTGCCTGTGTAATGGGCCCATAAACCTGCGGATCTGCATGTGTAATGGGCCCATAAACCTGCGAATCTGCCAGTGTAATGGGCCCATAAACCTGCGGATCTGCGTGTGTAATGGGCCCATAAACCTGCGGATCTGCCTGTGTAATGGGGACATACACCTGCGGAACTGCCTGTGTAATGGGGACATAAACCTGCGGATCTGCCTGTGTAATGGGTACATAAACCTGCGGATCTGCCTGTGTAATGGGGACATAAACCTGCGGATCTGCGTGAGCAATGGGCCCATAAACTTGCAGATCTGCCTGTGCAATGGGGACATAAACCTGCGGATCTGCGTGTGTAATGGGCCCATAAACCTGCGGATCTGCCTGTGTAATGGGGATATAAACCTGTGGATCTGCCTGTGTAATGGGGACATAAATCTGCGGATCTGCATGTGCAATGGGCCCATAAACCTGCGGATCTGCATGTGCAATGGGCCCATAAACCTGCGGATCTGCCTGTGTAATGAGGACATAAACCTGCAGATCTGCCTGTGTAATGGGTCCATAAACCTGCGGATCTGCATGTGCAATGGGCCCATAAACCTGTGGATCTGCCTGTGTAATGGGCCCATAAACTTGTGGATCTGCCTGTGTAATGGGCCCATAAACCAGCGGATCTGCCTGTGTAATGGGCCCATAAACCTGCGGATCTGCCTGTGTAATGGGCCCATAAACCTGCGGATCTGCCTGTGTAATGGGCCCATAAACCTGCGGATCTCCCTGTGTAATGGGCCCATAAACCTGCGGATCTTCGTGTGTAATGGGCCCATAAACCTGCGGATCTGCCTGTGTAATGGGCCCATTAACCTGCGGATCTCCCTGTGTAATGGGCCCATAAACCTGCAGATCTGCCTATGTAATGGGCCCATTAATCTGCGGATCTGCGTGTGTAATGGGCCCATAAACCTGCGGATCTGGCTGTGTAATGGGCCCATAAACCTGTGGATCTGCCTGTGTAATGGGCCCATAAGCCTGCGGATCTCCCTGTGTAATGGGCCCATAAACCTGCTGATCTGTGTGTGTAATGGGCCCATAAACCTGCGGATCTGCGTGTGTAACGAGCCCATAAACCTGCGGATCTGCATGTGTAATGGGCCCATAAACCTGCGGATCTGCCTGTGTAATAGGGACATACAGCTGCCGAACTGCCTGTGTAATGGGGACAGAATCCTGCGGATCTGCCTGTGTAATGGGCCCATAAACCTGGGGATCTGCCTGTGTAATGGGCCCATAAAACTGCGGATCTGCGTGTGTAATGGGCACATAAACTTCCGGATCTGCCTGTGTAATGGGCACATAAACCTGCGGATCTGCCTGTGTAAAGGGCCCATAAACCTGCGGATCTGCCTGTGTAATGGGCCCATAAACCTGCTTATCTGTCTGTGTAATGGGCCCATAAACCTGCGGATCTGCCTGTGTAATGGGCCCATAAACCTGCGGATCTGCCTGTGTAATGGGTCCATAAACCTCCGAAACTGCCTGTGTAATGGGGACATAAACCTGCGGATCTGCCTGTGTAATGGGGACATAAACCTGCGGATCTGCCTGTGTAATGGGGACATAAACCTGCGGATCTGCCTGTGTAATGGGCACATAAACCTGCAGATTTGCCTGTGTAATGGGGACATAAACCTGCAGATCTGCGTGTGTAATGGGGACATAAACCTGCAGATCTGCGTCTGTAATGGGGACATAAACCTGCGGATCTGCGTGTGTAATGGGCTCATAAGCCTGCGGATATCCCTGTGTAATGGGCCCATAAACCTGCGGATATGCGTGTGTAATGGGCCCATAAACCTGCGGATCTGCGTGTGTAATGGGGCCATAAACCTGCGGATCTGCCTGTGTAATGGGCCCATAAACCTGCGGATCTGCATGTGTAATGGGCCCATAAACCTGCGGATCTCCCTGTGTAGTGGGCCCATAAACCTGCGGATCTGCGTGTGTAATGGGCCCATAAACCTGCGGATCTGCCTGTGTAATGGGCCCATTAACCTTCGGATCTCCCTGTGTAATGGGCCCATAAACCTGCAGATCTGCCTATGTAATGGGCCCATTAATCTGCGGATCTGCGTGTGTAATGGGCCCATAAACCTGCGGATCTGCCTGTGTAATGGGCCCATAAACCTGTGGATCTGCCTGTGTAATGGGCCCATTAACCTGCGGATCTGCCTGTGTAATGGGGACATACACCTGCCGAACTGCCTGTGTAATGGGGACAGAAACCTGCGGATCTGCCTGTGTAATGGGCCCATACACCTGGGGATCTGCCTGTGTAATGGGCCCATAAAACTGCGGATCTGCGTGTGTAATGGGCACATAAACCTGTGGATCTGCCTGTGTAATGGGCAAATAAACCTGCGGATCTGCCTGTGTAAAGGGCCCATAAACCTGCGGATCTGCCTGTGTAATGGGCCCATAAACCTGCGTATCTGCCTGTGTAATGGGCCCATAAACCTGCGGATCTGCCTGTGTAATGGGTCCATAAACCTACGAATCTGCCTGTGTAATGGGGACAGAAACCTGCGGATCTGCCTGTGTAATAGGGACATAAACCTGCGGATCTGCCTGTGTAATGGGGACATAAACCTGCGGATCTGCCTGTGTAATGGGCACATAAACCTGCGGATTTGCCTGTGTAATGGGGACATAAACCTGCAGATCTGCGTGTGTAATGGGGACATAAACCTGCAGATCTGCGTGTGTAATGGGGACATAAACCTGCGGATCTGCGCGTGTAATGGGGACATTAACCTGCGGATCTGCCTGTGTAATGGGGACATAAACCTGCGGATATGCCTGTGTAATGGGGACATAAACCTGCGGATCTGCCTGTGTAATGGACACATAAACCTGCGGATCTGCGTGTGTAATGGGCCCATAAACCTGCGGATCTGCCTGTGTAATGGGGACATAAACCTGTGGATCTGCCTGTGTAATGGGGACATAAATCTGCGGATCTGCGTGTGTAATGGGCCCATAAACCTGCGGATCTGTCTGTGTAATGGGCCCATAAACCTGCTGATCTGCCTGTTTAATTGGGACATAAACCTGCTGATCTGCCTGTGTAATGGGGACATAAACCTGCGGATCTGCGTGTGTAATGGGCCCATAAACCTGCGGATCTGCCTGTGTAATGGGCCCATAAACCTGCGGATCTGCTTGTGTAATGGGGACATAAACCTGCAGATCTGCCTGTGTAATGGGCCCATAAACCTGCGGATCTCCCTGTGTAATGGGCCCATAAACCTGCGGATCTGCCTGTGTAATGGGCCCATAAACCTGCGGATCTGCGTGTGTAATGGGCCCATAAACCTGCGGATCTGCATGTGTAATGGGCCCATAAACCTGCGGATCTGCCTGTGTAATGGGCCCATAAACCTGCGGATCTCCCTTTGTAATGGGCCCATAAACCTGCGGATCTGCGTGTGTAATGGGCCCATAAACCTGCGGATCTGCCTGTGTAATGGGCCCATTAACCTGCGGATCTCCCTGTGTAATGGGCCCATAAACCTGCAGATCTGCCTATGTAATGGGCCCATTAATCTGCGGATCTGCGTGTGTAATGGGCCCATAAACCTGCGGATCTGCCTGTGTAATGGGCCCATAAACCTGTGGATCTGCCTGTGTAATGGGCCCATAAGCCTGCGGATCTCCCTGTGTAATGGGCCCATAAACCTGCTGATCTGTGTGTGTAATGGGCCCATAAACCTGCAGATCTGCGTGTGTAATGGGCCCATAAACCTGCGGATCTGCCTGTGTAACGAGCCCATAAACCTGCGGATCTGCATGTGTAATGGGCCCATAAACCTGCGGATCTGCCTGTGTAATGGGCCCATAAACCTGCGGATCTGCCTGTGTAATGGGGACATACACCTGCCGAACTGACTGTGTAATGGGGACAGAAACCTGCGGATCTGCCTGTGTAATGGGCCCATAAACCTGGGGATCTGCCTGTGTAATGGGCCCATAAAACTGCGGATCTGCGTGTGTAATGGGCACATAAACCTGCGGATCTGCCTGTGTAATGGGCAAATAAACCTGCGGATCTGCCTGTGTAAAGGGCCCATAAACCTGCGGATCTGCCTGTGTAATGGGCCCATAAACCTGCGTATCTGCCTGTGTAATGGGCCCATAAACCTGCGGATCTGCCTGTGTAATGGGCCCATAAACCTGCGGATCTGCCTGTGTAATGCGTCCATAAACCTCCGAATCTGCCTGTGTAATGGGGACATAAACCTGCGGATCTGCCTGTGTAATGGGGACATAAACCTGCGGATCTGCCTGTGTAATGGGGACATAAACCTGCGGATCTGCCTGTGTAATGGGCACATAAACCTGCGGATTTGCCTGTGTAATGGGGACATAAACCTGCAGATCTGCGTGTGTAATGGGGACATAAACCTGCAGATCTGCGTGTGTAATGGGGACATAAACCTGCGGATCTGCGCGTGTAATGGGGACATAAACCTGCGGATATGCCTGTGTAATGGGGACATAAACCTGAGGATATGCCTGTGTAATGGGAACATAAACCTGCGGATATGCCTGTGTAAAGGGCAGATAAACCTGCGGATCTGCCTGTGTAATGGGGACATAAACCTGCGGATCTGCGTGTGTAATGGGCCCATAAACCTGCGGATCTGCACGTGTAATGGGGACACAAACCTGCAGATATGCCTGTGTAATGGGGACATAAACCTGCGGATCTGCCTGTGTAAAGGATACATAAACCTGCGGATCTGCCTGTGTAATGGGCCCATAAACCTGCGGATCTGCGTGTGTAATGGGCCCATAAACCTGCGGATCTGCCTGTGTAATGGGGACATAAACCTGTGAATCTGCCTGTGTAATGGGGACATAAATCTGCGGATCTGCGTGTGTAATGGTCTCATAAACCTGCGGATCTGTCTGTGTAATGGGCCCATAAACCTGCTGATCTGCCTGTGTAATTGGGACATAAACCTGCTGATCTGCCTGTGTAATGGGGACATAAACCTGCAGATCTGCGCGTGTAATGGGCCCATAAACCTGCGGATCTGCCTGTGTAATGGGCCCATAAACCTGCGGATCTACCTGTGTAATGGGCACATAAACCTCCGGATCTGCCTGTGTAATGGGCACATAAACCTGCGGATATGCCTGTGTAATGGGCCCATAAACCTGCGGATCTCCCTGTGTAATGGGCCCATAAACCTGCGGATCTCCCGTGTGTAATGGGGACATTAACCTGCGGATCTGCCTGTGTAATGGGGATATAAACCTGCGGATATGCCTGTGTAATGGGGACATAAACCTGCGGATCTGCCTGTGTAATGGACACATAAACCTGCGGATCTGCGTGTGTAATGGGCCCATAAACCTGCGGATCTCCCTGTGTAATGGGCCCATAAACCTGCGGATCTGCCTGTGTAATGGGCCCATAAACCTGCGGATCTGCGTGTGTAATGGGCCCATAAACCTGCGGATCTGCCTGTGTAATGGGGACATAAACCTGCGGATCTGCCTGTGTAATGGGCACATAAACCTGTGGATCTGCCTGTGTAATGGGCCCATAAACCTGCGGATCTGCGGGTGTAATGAACCCATAAACCTGCAGATCTGCCAGTGTAATGGGCCCATAAACCTGCGGATCTGCGTGTGTAATGGGCCCATAAACCTGCGGATCTGCCTGTGTAATGGGGACATACACCTGCGGAACTGCCTGTGTAATGGGGACATAAACCTGCGGATCTGCCTGTGTAATGGGGACATAAACCTGCGGATCTGCGTGAGCAATGGGCCCATAAACTTGCAGATCTGCCTGTGCAAAGGGGACATACACCTGCGGATCTGCGTGTGTAATGGGCCCATAAACCTGCGGATCTGCCTGTGTAATGGGGACATAAACCTGTGGATCTGCCTGTGTAATGGGGACATAAATCTGCGGATCTGCATGTGCAATGGGCGCATAAACCTGCGGATCTGCATGTGCAATGGGCCCATAAACCTGCGGATCTGCCTGTGTAATGGGACATAAACCTGCAGATCTGCCTGTGTAATGGGTCCATAAACCTGCGGATCTGCATGTGCAATGGGCCCATAAACCTGTGGATCTGCCTGTGTAATGGGCCCATAAACTTGTGGATCTGCCTGTGTAATGGGCCCATAAACCAGCGGATCTGCCTGTGTAATGGGCCCATAAACCTGCGGATCTGCCTGTGTAATGGGCCCATAAACCTGCGGATCTGCCTGTGTAATGGGCCCATAAACCTGCGGATCTCCCTGTGTAATGGGCCCATAAACCTGCGGATCTTCATGTGTAATGGGCCCATAAACCTGCGGATCTGCCTGTGTAATGGGCCCATTAACCTGCGGATCTCCCTGTGTAATGGGCCCATAAACCTGCAGATCTGCCTATGTAATGGGCCCATTAATCTGCGGATCTGCGTGTGTAATGGGCCCATAAACCTGCGGATCTGGCTGTGTAATGGGCCCATAAACCTGTGGATCTGCCTGTGTAATGGGCCCATAAGCCTGCGGATCTCCCTGTGTAATGGGCCCATAAACCTGCTGATCTGTGTGTGTAATGGGCCCATAAACCTGCGGATCTGCGTGTGTAACGAGCCCATAAACCTGCGGATCTGCATGTGTAATGGGCCCATAAACCTGCGGATCTGCCTGTGTAATGGGCCCATAAACCTGCGGATCTGCCTGTGTAATAGGGACATACAGCTGCCGAACTGCCTGTGTAATGGGGACAGAATCCTGCGGATCTGCATGTGTAATGGGCCCATAAACCTGGGGATCTGCCTGTGTAATGGGCCCATAAAACTGCGGATCTGCGTGTGTAATGGGCACATAAACTTCCGGATCTGCCTGTGTAATGGGCACATAAACCTGCGGATCTGCCTGTGTAAAGGGCCCATAAACCTGCGGATCTGCCTGTGTAATGGGCCCATAAACCTGCATATCTGCCTGTGTAATGGGCCCATAAACCTGCGGATCTGCCTGGGTAATGGGCCCATAAACCTGCGGATCTGCCTGTGTAATGGGTCCATAAACCTCCGGATCTGCCTGTGTAATGGGGACATAAACCTGCGGATCTGCCTGTGTAATGGGGACATAAACCTGCGGATCTGCCTGTGTAATGGGGACATAAACCTGCGGATCTGCCTGTGTAATGGGCACATAAACCTGCAGATTTGCCTGTGTAATGGGGACATAAACCTGCAGATCTGCGTGTGTAATGGGGACATAAACCTGCAGATCTGCGTCTGTAATGGGGACATAAACCTGCGGATCTGCGTGTGTAATGGGCTCATAAGCCTGCGGATCTCCCTGTGTAATGGGCCCATAAACCTGCGGATATGCGTGTGTAATGGGCCCATAAACCTGCGGATCTGCGTGTGTAATGGGGCCATAAACCTGCGGATCTGCCTGTGTAATGGGCCCATAAACCTGCGGATCTGCATGTGTAATGGGCCCATAAACCTGCGGATCTGCCTGTGTAATGGGCCCATAAACCTGCGGATCTCCCTGTGTAATGGGCCCATAAACCTGCGGATCTGCGTGTGTAATGGTCCCATAAACCTGCGGATCTGCCTGTGTAATGGGCCCATTAACCTGCAGATCTCCCTGTGTAATGGGCCCATAAACCTGCAGATCTGCCTATGTAATGGGCCCATTAATCTGCAGATCTGCGTGTGTAATGGGCCCATAAACCTGCGGATCTGCCTGTGTAATGGGCCCATAAACCTGTGGATCTGCCTGTGTAATGGGCCCATAAGCCTGCGGATCTCCCTGTGTAATGGGCCCATAAACCTGCTGATCTGTGTGTGTAATGGGCCCATAAACCTGCGGATCTGCCTGTGTAACGAGCCCATAAACCTGCGGATCTGCATGTGTAATGGGCCCATAAACCTGCGGATCTGCCTGTGTAATGGGCCCATAAACCTGCGGATCTGCCTGTGTAATGGGGACATACACCTGCCGAACTGCCTGTGTAATGGGGACAGAAACCTGCGGATCTGCCTGTGTAATGGGCCCATAAACCTGGGGATCTGCCTGTGTAATGGGCCCATAAAACTGCGGATCTGCGTGTGTAATGGGCACATAAACCTGCGGATCTGCCTGTGTAATGGGCAAATAAACCTGCGGATCTGCCTGTGTAAAGGGCCCATAAACCTGCGGATCTGCCTGTGTAATGGGCCCATAAACCTGCGGATCTGCCTGTGTAATGGGCCCATAAACCTGCGGATCTGCCTGGGTAATGGGCCCATAAACCTGCGGATCTGCCTGTGTAATGGGTCCATAAACCTGCATATCTGCCTGTGTAATGGGCCCATAAACCTGCGGATCTGCCTGGGTAATGGGCCCATAAACCTGCGGATCTGCCTGTGTAATGGGTCCATAAACCTCCGGATCTGCCTGTGTAATGGGGACATAAACCTGCGGATCTGCCTGTGTAATGGGGACATAAACCTGCGGATCTGCCTGTGTAATGGGGACATAAACCTGCGGATCTGCCTGTGTAATGGGCACATAAACCTGCAGATTTGCCTGTGTAATGGGGACATAAACCTGCAGATCTGCGTGTGTAATGGGGACATAAACCTGCAGATCTGCGTCTGTAATGGGGACATAAACCTGCGGATCTGCGTGTGTAATGGGCTCATAAGCCTGCGGATCTCCCTGTGTAATGGGCCCATAAACCTGCGGATATGCGTGTGTAATGGGCCCATAAACCTGCGGATCTGCGTGTGTAATGGGGCCATAAACCTGCGGATCTGCCTGTGTAATGGGCCCATAAACCTGCGAATCTGCATGTGTAATGGGCCCATAAACCTGCGGATCTGCCTGTGTAATGGGCCCATAAACCTGCGGATCTCCCTGTGTAATTGGCCCATAAACCTGCGGATCTGCGTGTGTAATGGGCCCATAAACCTGCGGATCTGCCTGTTTAATGGGCCCATTAACCTGCAGATCTCCCTGTGTAATGGGCCCATAAACCTGCAGATCTGCCTATGTAATGGGCCCATTAATCTGCAGATCTGCGTGTGTAATGGGCCCATAAACCTGCGGATCTGCCTGTGTAATGGGCCCATAAACCTGTGGATCTGCCTGTGTAATGGGCCCATAAGCCTGCGGATCTCCCTGTGTAATGGGCCCATAAACCTGCTGATCTGTGTGTGTAATGGGCCCATAAACCTGCGGATCTGCCTGTGTAACGAGCCCATAAACCTGCGGATCTGCATGTGTAATGGGCCCATAAACCTGCGGATCTGCCTGTGTAATGGGTACATAAACCTGCAGATCTGCGTGTGTAATGGGGACATAAACCTGCAGATCTGCGTGTGTAATGGGGACATAAACCTGCGGATCTGCGCGTGTAATGGGGACATAAACCTGCGGATATGCCTGTGTAATGGGGACATAAACCTGAGGATATGCCTGTGTAATGGGAACATAAACCTGCGGATATGCCTGTGTAATGGGCAGATAAACCTGCGGATCTGCCTGTGTAATGGGGACATAAACCTGCGGATCTGCGTGTGTAATGGGCCCATAAACCTGCGGATCTGCACGTGTAATGGGGACATAAACCTGCGGATAATCCTGTGTAATGGGGACATAAACCTGCGGATCTGCCTGTGTAAAGGACACATAAACCTGCGGATCTGCCTGTGTAATGGGCCCATAAACCCGCGGATCTGCGTGTGTAATGGGCCCATAAACCTGCGGATCTGCCTGTGTAATGGGGACATAAACCTGTGAATCTGCCTGTGTAATGGGGACATAAATCTGCGGATCTGCGTGTGTAATGGGCCCATAAACCTGCGGATCTGTCTGTGTAATGGGCCCATAAACCTGCTGATCTGCCTGTGTAATTGGGACATAAACCTGCTGATCTGCCTGTGTAATATGGACATAAACCTGCGGATCTGCGTGTGTAATGGGCCCATAAACCTGCGGATATGCCTGTGTAATGGGGTCATAAACCTGCGGATATGCCTGTGTAATGGGGACATAAACCTGCGGATCTGCCTGTGTAATGGGCCCATAAACCTGCGGATCTGCCTGTGTAATGGGGACATAAATCTGCGGATCTGCCTGTGTAATGCAGACATAAACCTGCGGATATGTCTGTGTAATGGGCCCATAAACCTGCTGATCTGCCTGTGTAATTGGGACATAAACCTGCGGATCTGCCTGTGTAATGGGCCCATAAACCTGCGGATATGCCTGTGTAATGGGGACATAAACCTGCGGATTTGCCTGTGTAATGAGGACATAAACCTGCGGATATGTCTGTGTAATGGGCCCATAAACCTGCTGATCTGCCTGTGTAATTGGGACATAAACCTGCTGATCTGCCTGTGTAATGGGGACATAAACCTGCGGATCTGCCTGTGTAATGGGGACATAAACCTGCTGATCTGCGCGTGTAATGGGCCCATAAACCTGCGGATATGCCTGTGTAATGGGGACATAAACCTGCGGATATGCCTGTGTAATGGGGACATAAACCTGCGGATCTGTCTGTGTAATGGGCCCATAAACCTGCGGATCTGCCTGTGTAATGGGGACATAAACCTGCGGATCTGCCTGTGTAATGGGGACAAAAACCTGGGGGTCTGTCTGTGTAATGGGCCCATATACCTGCTGATCTGCCTGTGTAATTGGGACATAAACCTGCTGATCTGCCTGTGTAATGGGCCCATAAACCTGCGGATCTGCCTGTGTAATGGGCCCATAAACCTGCGGATCTGCGTGTGTAATGGGCCCATAAGCCTGCGGATCTCCCTGTGTAATGGGCCCATAAACCTGCGGATCTGCGTGTGTAATGGGCCCATAAACCTGCGGATCTGCGTGTGTAATGGGCCCATAAACCTGCGGATCTGCCTGTGTAATGGGCCCATAAACCTGCGGATCTGCGTGTGTAATGGGCCCATAAACCTGCGGATCTGCCTGTGTAATGGGCCCATAAACCTGCAGATCTGCCTGTGTAATGGGCCCATAAACCTGCGGATCTGCCTGTGTAATGGGCCCATAAACCTGCAGATCTGCCTGTGTAATGGGCCCATAAACCTGCGGATCTCCCTGTGTAATGGGCCCATAAACCTGCGGATCTGCGTGTGTAATGGGCCCATAAACCTGCGGATCTGCCTGTGTAATGGGCCCATTAACCTGCGGATCCCTGTGTAATGGGCCCATAAACCTGCAGATCTGCCTATGTAATGGGCCCATTAATCTGCGGATCTGCGAGTGTAATGGGCCCATAAACCTGCGGATCTGCCTGTGTAATGGGCCCATAAACCTGTGGATCTGCCTGTGTAATGGGCCCATAAGACTTCGGATCTCCCTGTGTAATGGGCCCATAAACCTGCTGATCTGTGTGTGTAATGGGCCCATAAACCTGCAGATCTGCGTGTGTAATGGGCCCATAAACCTGCAGATCTGCCTGTGTAACGGGCCCATAAACCTGCGGATCTACTTGTGTAATGGGCCCATAAACCTGCGGATCTGCCTGTGTAATGGGCCCATAAACCTGCGGATCTGCGTGTGTAATGGGCCCATAAACCTGCGGATCTGCCCGTGTAATGGGGACATACACCTGCCGAACTGCCTGTGTAATGGGGACAGAAACTTGCGGATCTGCCTGTGTAATGGGCCCATAAACCTGGGGATCTGCCTGTGTAATGGGCCCATAAAACTGCGGATCTGCATGTGTAATTTGCACATAAACCTCCGGATCTGCCTGTGTAATGGGCACATAAACCTGCGGATCTGCCTGTGTAAAGGGCCCATAAACCTGCGGATCTGCCTGTGTAATGGGCCCATAAACCTGCGTATCTGCCTGTGTAATGGGCCCATAAACCTGCGGATCTGCCTGTGTAATGGGCCCATAAACCTGCGGATCTGCCTGTGTAATGGGTCCATAAACCTCCAGATCTGCCTGTGTAATGGGTACATAAACCTGCGGATCTGCCTGTGTAATGGGGACATAAACCTGTGGATCTGCCTGTGTAATGGGGACATAAACCTGCGGATCTGCCTGTGTAATTGGCACATAAACCTGCGGATTTGCCTGTGTAATGGGGACATAAACCTGCAGATCTGCGTGTGTAATGGGGACATAAACCTGCAGATCTGCGTGTGTAATGGGGACATAAACCTGCGGATCTGCGCGTGTAATGGGGACATAAATCTGCGGATATGCTTGTGTAATGGGGACATAAACCTGCGGATATGCCTGTGTAATGGGAACATAAACCTGCGGATATGCCTGTGTAATGGGCAGATAAACCTGCGGATCTGCCTGTGTAATGGGGACATAAACCTGCGGATCTGCGTGTGTAATGGGCCCATAAACCTGCGGATCTGCGCGTGTAATGGGGACATAAACCTGCGGATATGCCTGTGTAATGGGGACATAAACCTGCGGATCTGCCTGTGTAAAGGACACATAAACCTGCGGATCTGCCTGTGTAATGGGCCCATAAACCTGCGGATCTGCGTGTGTAATGGGCCCATAAACCTGCGGATCTGCCTGTGTAATGGGGACATAAACCTGTGAATCTGCCTGTGTAATGGGGACATAAATCTGCGGATCTGCGTGTCTAATGGGCCCATAAACCTGCGGATCTGTCTGTGTAATGGGCCCATAAACCTGCTGATCTGCCTGTGTAATTGGGACATAAACCTGCTGATCTGCCTGTGTAATGGGGACATAAACCTGCGGATCTGCGAGTGTAATGGGCCCATAAACCTGCGGATATGCCTGTGTAATGGGGACATAAACCTGCGGATATGCCTGTGTAATGGGGACATAAACCTGCGGATCTGCCTGTGTAATGGGCCCATAAACCTGCGGATCTGCCTGTGTAATGGGGACATAAACCTGCGGATCTGCCTGTGTAATGAGGACATAAACCTGCGGATATGTCTGTGTAATGTGCCCATAAACCTGCTGATCTGCCTGTGTAATTGGGACATAAACCTGCGGATCTGCCTGTGTAATGGGCCCTTAAACCTGCGGATCTGCCTGTGTAATGGGGACATAAACCTGCGGATCTGCCTGTGTAATGAGGACATAAACCTGCGGATATGTCTGTGTAATGGGCCCATAAACCTGCTGATCTGCCTGTGTAATTGGGACATAAACCTGCTGATCTGCCTGTGTAATGGGGACATAAACCTGCGGATCTGCCTGTGTAATGGGGACATAAACCTGCGGATCTGCGTGTGTAATGGGCCCATAAACCTGCGGATATGCCTGTGTAATGGGGACATAAACCTGCGGATATGCCTGTGTAATGGGGACATAAACCTGCGGATCTGCCTGTGTAATGGGCCCATAAACCTGCGGATCTGCCTGTGTAATGGGGACATAAACCTGCGGATCTGCCTTTTAATGGGGACATAAACCTGCGGGTTTGTCTGTGTAATGGGCCCATATACCTGCTGATCTGCCTGTGTAATTGGGACATAAACCTGCTGATCTGCCTGTGTAATGGGCCCATAAACCTGCGGATCTGCCTGTGTAATGGGCCCATAAACCTGCGGATCTGCGTGTGTAATGGGCCCATAAGCCTGCGGATCTCCCTGTGTAATGGGCCCATAAACCTGCGGATCTCCGTGTGTAATGGGCCCATAAACCTGCGGATCTGCGTGTGTAATGGGCCCATAAACCTGCGGATCTGCCTGTGTAATGGGCCCATATACCTGCGGATCTGCCTGTGTAATGGGCCCATAAACCTGCGGATCTGCCTGTGTAATGGGCCCATAAACCTGCGGATCTGCCTGTGTAATGGGGACATACATCTGCGGAACTGCCTGTGTAATGGGGACAGAAACCTGCGGATCTCCCTGTGTAATGGGCCCATAAACCTGGGGATCTGCCTGTGTAATGGGCCCATAAACCTGCGGATCTGCCAGTGTAATGGGCACATAAACCTCAGGATCTGCCTGTGTAATGGGCACATAAACCTGCGGATCTGCCTGTGTAATGAGCCCATAAACCTGCGGATCTGCCTGTGCAATGGGCCCATAAACCTGCGGATCTGCCTGTGTAATGGGCCCATAAACCTGCGGATCTGCCTGTGTAATGGGTCCATAAACCTGCGGATCTGCCTGTGTAATGGGCCCATAAACCTCTGGATCTGCCTGTGTAATGGGGACATAAACCTGCGGATCTGCCTGTGTAATGGGGACATACACCTGCGGATCAGCCTGTGTAATGGGCCCATAAACCTGTGGATCTGCCTGTGTAATGGGGACATAAACCTGCGGATCTGCCTGTGTAATGGGCACATAAACCTGCGGATCTGCCTGTGTAATGGGGACATAAACCTGCGGATCTGCCTGTGCAATGGGGACATAAATCTGCGGATCTACATGTGCAATGGGCCCATAAACCTGCGGATCTGCATGTGCAATGGGCCCATAAACCTGCGGATCTGCCTGTGTAATGGGGACATAAACCTGCGGATCTGCCTGTGTAATGGGTCCATAAACCTGCGGATCTGCATGTGCAATGGGCCCATAAACCTGCGGATCTGCCTGTGTAATGGGCCCATAAACCTGCGGATCTGCGTGTGTAATGGGCCCATAAACCTGCGGATCTGCCTGTGTAATGAACCCATAAACCAGCGGATCTGCGTGTGTAATGGGCCCATAAGCCTGCGGATCTCCCTGTGTAATGGGCCCATAAACCTGCGGATATGCGTGTGTAATGTGCCCGTAAACCTGCGGATCTGCGTGTGTAATGGGGCCATAAACCTGCGGATCTGCCTGTGTAATGGGCCCATAAACCTGCGGATCTGCATGTGTAATGGGCCCATAAACCTGCGGATCTGCCTGTGTAATGGGCCCATAAACCTGCGGATCTGCCTGTGTAATGGGCCCATAAACCTGCGGATCTGCCAGTGTAATGGGGACATACACCTGCTGAACTGCTTGTGTAATGGGGACATAAACCTGCGGATCTGCCTGTGCAATGGGCACTTAAACCTGCGGATCTGCCTGTGTAATGGGGACATAAACCTGCGGATCTGCGTGAGCAATGGTCCCATAAACTTGCAGATCTGCCTGTGCAATGGGGACATAAACCTGCGGATCTGCGTGTGTAATGGGCCCATAAACCTGCGGATCTGCCTGTGTAATGGGGACATAAACCTGTGGATCTGCCTGTGTAATGGGGACATAAATCTGCGGATCTGCATGTGCAATGGGCCCATAAACCTGCGGATCTGCATGTGCAATGGGCCCATAAACCTGCGGATCTGCCTGTGTAATGGGGACATAAACCTGCGGATCTGCCTGTGTAATGGGGACATAAACCTGCGGATCTGCCTGTGTAATGGGCACATAAACCTGCAGATTTGCCTGTGTAATGGGGACATAAACCTGCAGATCTGCGTCTGTAATGGGGACATAAACCTGCGGATCTGCGTGTGTAATGGGCTCATAAGCCTGCGGATCTCCCTGTGTAATGGGCCCATAAACCTGCGGATATGCGTGTGTAATGGGCCCATAAACCTGCGGATCTGCGTGTGTAATGGGGCCATAAACCTGCGGATCTGCCTGTGTAATGGGCCCATAAACCTGCGAATCTGCATGTGTAATGGGCCCATAAACCTGCGGATCTGCCTGTGTAATGGGCCCATAAACCTGCGGATCTCCCTGTGTAATGGGCCCATAAACCTGCTGATCTGTGTGTGTAATGGGCCCATAAACCTGCGGATCTGCCTGTGTAACGAGCCCATAAACCTGCGGATCTGCATGTGTAATGGGCCCATAAACCTGCGGATCTGCCTGTGTAATGGGTACATAAACCTGCAGATCTGCGTGTGTAATGGGGACATAAACCTGCAGATCTGCGTGTGTAATGGGGACATAAACCTGCGGATCTGCGCGTGTAATGGGGACATAAACCTGCGGATATGCCTGTGTAATGGGGACATAAACCTGAGGATATGCCTGTGTAATGGGAACATAAACCTGCGGATATGCCTGTGTAATGGGCAGATAAACCTGCGGATCTGCCTGTGTAATGGGGACATAAACCTGCGGATCTGCGTGTGTAATGGGCCCATAAACCTGCGGATCTGCACGTGTAATGGGGACATAAACCTGCGGATAATCCTGTGTAATGGGGACATAAACCTGCGGATCTGCCTGTGTAAAGGACACATAAACCTGCGGATCTGCCTGTGTAAAGGGCCCATAAACCCGCGGATCTGCGTGTGTAATGGGCCCATAAACCTGCGGATCTGCCTGTGTAATGGGGACATAAACCTGTGAATCTGCCTGTGTAATGGGGACATAAATCTGCGGATCTGCGTGTGTAATGGGCCCATAAACCTGCGGATCTGTCTGTGTAATGGGCCCATAAACCTGCTGATCTGCCTGTGTAATTGGGACATAAACCTGCTGATCTGCCTGTGTAATATGGACATAAACCTGCGGATCTGCGTGTGTAATGGGCCCATAAACCTGCGGATATGCCTGTGTAATGGGGTCATAAACCTGCGGATATGCCTGTGTAATGGGGACATAAACCTGCGGATCTGCCTGTGTAATGGGCCCATAAACCTGCGGATCTGCCTGTGTAATGGGGACATAAATCTGCGGATCTGCCTGTGTAATGCAGACATAAACCTGCGGATATGTCTGTGTAATGGGCCCATAAACCTGCTGATCTGCCTGTGTAATTGGGACATAAACCTGCGGATCTGCCTGTGTAATGGGCCCATAAACCTGCGGATATGCCTGTGTAATGGGGACATAAACCTGCGGATCTGCCTGTGTAATGAGGACATAAACCTGCGGATATGTCTGTGTAATGGGCCAATAAACCTGCTGATCTGCCTGTGTAATTGGGACATAAACCTGCTGATCTGCCTGTGTAATGGGGACATAAACCTGCGGATCTGCCTGTGTAATGGGGACATAAACCTGCTGATCTGCGCGTGTAATGGGCCCATAAACCTGCGGATATGCCTGTGTAATGGGGACATAAACCTGCGGATATGCCTGTGTAATGGGGACATAAACCTGCGGATCTGCCTGTGTAATGGGCCCATAAACCTGCGGATCTGCCTGTGTAATGGGGACATAAACCTGCGGATCTGCCTGTGTAATGGGGACAAAAACCTGGGGGTCTGTCTGTGTAATGGGCCCATATACCTGCTGATCTGCCTGTGTAATTGGGACATAAACCTGCTGATCTGCCTGTGTAATGGGCCCATAAACCTGCGGATCTGCCTGTGTAATGGGCCCATAAACCTGCGGATCTGCGTGTGTAATGGGCCCATAAGCCTGCGGATCTCCCTGTGTAATGGGCCCATAAACCTGCGGATCTGCGTGTGTAATGGGCCCATAAACCTGCGGATCTGCGTGTGTAATGGGCCCATAAACCTGCGGATCTGCCTGTGTAATGGGCCCATAAACCTGCGGATCTGCGTGTGTAATGGGCCCATAAACCTGCGGATCTGCCTGTGTAATGGGCCCATAAACCTGCAGATCTGCCTGTGTAATGGGCCCATAAACCTGCGGATCTGCCTGTGTAATGGGCCCATAAACCTGCAGATCTGCCTGTGTAATGGGCCCATAAACCTGCGGATCTCCCTGTGTAATGGGCCCATAAACCTGCGGATCTGCGTGTGTAATGGGCCCATAAACCTGCGGATCTGCCTGTGTAATGGGCCCATTAACCTGCGGATCCCTGTGTAATGGGCCCATAAACCTGCAGATCTGCCTATGTAATGGGCCCATTAATCTGCGGATCTGCGAGTGTAATGGGCCCATAAACCTGCGGATCTGCCTGTGTAATGGGCCCATAAACCTGTGGATCTGCCTGTGTAATGGGCCCATAAGCCTTCGGATCTCCCTGTGTAATGGGCCCATAAACCTGCTGATCTGTGTGTGTAATGGGCCCATAAACCTGCAGATCTGCGTGTGTAATGGGCCCATAAACCTGCGGATCTGCCTGTGTAACGGGCCCATAAACCTGCGGATCTACTTGTGTAATGGGCCCATAAACCTGCGGATCTGCCTGTGTAATGGGCCCATAAACCTGCGGATCTGCGTGTGTAATGGGCCCATAAACCTGCGGATCTGCCCGTGTAATGGGGACATACACCTGCCGAACTGCCTGTGTAATGGGGACAGAAACTTGCGGATCTGCCTGTGTAATGGGCCCATAAACCTGGGGATCTGCCTGTGTAATGGGCCCATAAAACTGCGGATCTGCGTGTGTAATTTGCACATAAACCTCCGGATCTGCCTGTGTAATGGGCACATAAACCTGCGGATCTGCCTGTGTAAAGGGCCCATAAACCTGCGGATCTGCCTGTGTAATGGGCCCATAAACCTGCGTATCTGCCTGTGTAATGGGCCCATAAACCTGCGGATCTGCCTGTGTAATGGGCCCATAAACCTGCGGATCTGCCTGTGTAATGGGTCCATAAACCTCCAGATCTGCCTGTGTAATGGGTACATAAACCTGCGGATCTGCCTGTGTAATGGGGACATAAACCTGTGGATCTGCCTGTGTAATGGGGACATAAACCTGCGGATCTGCCTGTGTAATGGGCACATAAACCTGCGGATTTGCCTGTGTAATGGGGGACATAAACCTGCAGATCTGCGTGTGTAATGGGGACATAAACCTGCAGATCTGCGTGTGTAATGGGGACATAAACCTGCGGATCTGCGCGTGTAATGGGGACATAAATCTGCGGATATGCTTGTGTAATGGGGACATAAACCTGCGGATATGCCTGTGTAATGGGAACATAAACCTGCGGATATGCCTGTGTAATGGGCAGATAAACCTGCGGATCTGCCTGTGTAATGGGGACATAAACCTGCGGATCTGCGTGTGTAATGGGCCCATAAACCTGCGGATCTGCGCGTGTAATGGGGACATAAACCTGCGGATATGCCTGTGTAATGGGGACATAAACCTGCGGATCTGCCTGTGTAAAGGACACATAAACCTGCGGATCTGCCTGTGTAATGGGCCCATAAACCTGCGGATCTGCGTGTGTAATGGGCCCATAAACCTGCGGATCTGCCTGTGTAATGGGGACATAAACCTGTGAATCTGCCTGTGTAATGGGGACATAAATCTGCGGATCTGCGTGTTTAATGGGCCCATAAACCTGCGGATCTGTCTGTGTAATGGGCCCATAAACCTGCTGATCTGCCTGTGTAATTGGGACATAAACCTGCTGATCTGCCTGTGTAATGGGGACATAAACCTGCGGATCTGCGAGTGTAATGGGCCCATAAACCTGCGGATATGCCTGTGTAATGGGGACATAAACCTGCGGATATGCCTGTGTAATGGGGACATAAACCTGCGGATCTGCCTGTGTAATGGGCCCATAAACCTGCGGATCTGCCTGTGTAATGGGGACATAAACCTGCGGATCTGCCTGTGTAATGAGGACATAAACCTGCGGATATGTCTGTGTAATGGGCCCATAAACCTGCTGATCTGCCTGTGTAATTGGGACATAAACCTGCGGATCTGCCTGTGTAATGGGCCCTTAAACCTGCGGATCTGCCTGTGTAATGGGGACATAAACCTGCGGATCTGCCTGTGTAATGAGGACATAAACCTGCGGATATGTCTGTGTAATGGGCCCATAAACCTGCTGATCTGCCTGTGTAATTGGGACATAAACCTGCTGATCTGCCTGTGTAATGGGGACATAAACCTGCGGATCTGCCTGTGTAATGGGGACATAAACCTGCGGATCTGCGTGTGTAATGGGCCCATAAACCTGCGGATATGCCTGTGTAATGGGGACATAAACCTGCGGATATGCCTGTGTAATGGGGACATAAACCTGCGGATCTGCCTGTGTAATGGGCCCATAAACCTGCGGATCTGCCTGTGTAATGGGGACATAAACCTGCGGATCTGCCTTTTAATGGGGACATAAACCTGCGGGTTTGTCTGTGTAATGGGCCCATATACCTGCTGATCTGCCTGTGTAATTGGGACATAAACCTGCTGATCTGCCTGTGTAATGGGCCCATAAACCTGCGGATCTGCCTGTGTAATGGGCCCATAAACCTGCGGATCTGCGTGTGTAATGGGCCCATAAGCCTGCGGATCTCCCTGTGTAATGGGCCCATAAACCTGCGGATCTCCGTGTGTAATGGGCCCATAAACCTGCGGATCTGCGTGTGTAATGGGCCCATAAACCTGCGGATCTGCCTGTGTAATGGGCCCATAAACCTGCGGATCTGCCTGTGTAATGGGCCCATAAACCTGCGGATCTGCCTGTGTAATGGGCCCATAAACCTGCGGATCTGCCTGTGTAATGGGGACATACATCTGCGGAACTGCCTGTGTAATGGGGACAGAAACCTGCGGATCTCCCTGTGTAATGGGCCCATAAACCTGGGGATCTGCCTGTGTAATGGGCCCATAAACCTGCGGATCTGCCAGTGTAATGGGCACATAAACCTCAGGATCTGCCTGTGTAATGGGCACATAAACCTGCGGATCTGCCTGTGTAATGAGCCCATAAACCTGCGGATCTGCCTGTGCAATGGGCCCATAAACCTGCGGATCTGCCTGTGTAATGGGCCCATAAACCTGCGGATCTGCCTGTGTAATGGGTCCATAAACCTGCGGATCTGCCTGTGTAATGGGCCCATAAACCTCTGGATCTGCCTGTGTAATGGGGACATAAACCTGCGGATCTGCCTGTGTAATGGGGACATACACCTGCGGATCAGCCTGTGTAATGGGCCCATAAACCTGTGGATCTGCCTGTGTAATGGGGACATAAACCTGCGGATCTGCCTGTGTAATGGGCACATAAACCTGCGGATCTGCCTGTGTAATGGGGACATAAACCTGCGGATCTGCCTGTGCAATGGGGACATAAATCTGCGGATCTGCATGTGCAATGGGCCCATAAACCTGCGGATCTGCATGTGCAATGGGCCCATAAACCTGCGGATCTGCCTGTGTAATGGGGACATAAACCTGCGGATCTGCCTGTGTAATGGGTCCATAAACCTGCGGATCTGCATGTGCAATGGGCCCATAAACCTGCGGATCTGCCTGTGTAATGGGCCCATAAACCTGCGGATCTGCGTGTGTAATGGGCCCATAAACCTGCGGATCTGCCTGTGTAATGAACCCATAAACCAGCGGATCTGCGTGTGTAATGGGCCCATAAGCCTGCGGATCTCCCTGTGTAATGGGCCCATAAACCTGCGGATATGCGTGTGTAATGTGCCCGTAAACCTGCGGATCTGCGTGTGTAATGGGGCCATAAACCTGCGGATCTGCC
>JAUIMM010003719.1:0-30012 GCA_031769625.1 Taudactylus pleione
GGTTTCAATGCATTTTGGCCTAAAACGAGCATTTGCTGTTTTCTCTTAAACACAACATGGGAGAAAAACCATTTCACATCACATTTGTGGGTCTTGGTCTTCAACACATTCTGTGAAATTTTGAGCTGTCTGTGGTTGCTACTAGAGGAGATATCACAAAGTATGCACTTTTGTTGTTTCCATTGGTTTCAATGCATTTTGGCCTAAAATGAGCATTTGCTGTTTTCACTTAAATGCAGCATGGGAAAAAAACCATTTCACATCACGTTTGTGGGTCTTGGTCTTCAACACATTCTGTGAAATTTTGAGCTGTCTGTGTTTGCTACAAGAGGAGATATCACAAAGTATGCGCATTTGTTGTTTCCATTGGTTTCAATGCATTTTGGCCTAAAACGTGCATTTGCTGTTTTCTCTTAAACGCAACATGGGAGAAAAAGCATTTCACATCACATTTGTGGGTCTTGGTCTTCAACACAATCTGTGAAATTTTGAGCTGTCTGTGCTTGCTACAAGAGGAGATATCACAAAGTATGCAATTTAGTTGTTTCCATTGGTTTCAATGCATTTTGGCCTAAGACGAGCATTTGCTGTTTTCTCTTAAACGCAACATGGGAGAAAAACCATTTCACATCACATTTGTGGGTGTTGGTCTTAAACACAATCTGTGAAATTTTGATCTGTCTGTGTTTGCTACAAGAGGAGATATCACAAAGAATGCGCTTTTGTTGTTTCCATTGGTTTCAATGCATTTTGGCCTAAAACGAGCATTTGCTGTTTTCTCTTAAATGCAACATGGGAGAAAAAGCATTTCACATCACATTTGTGGGTCTTGGTCTTCAACACATTCTGTGAAATTTTGAGCTGTCTGTGTTTGATACAAGAGGAGATATCGCGAAGTAAGGGTTTTTGCTGTTTCCATTGGTTTCAATGCTTTTTGGCCTAAAATGAGCATTTGCTGTTTTCTCTTAAACACAACATGGGAGTAAAAGCATTTCACATCACATTCGTGGGTCTTCGTCTTCAACACAATCTGTGAAATTTTGAGCTGCCTGTGCTTGCTACAAGAGGAGATATCTCAAAGTATGCGCTTTAGTTGTTTCCATTGGTTTCAATGCATTTTGGCCTAAGACGAGCATTTGCTGTTTTCTCTTAATCGCAACATGGGAGAAAAACCATTTCACATCACATTTGTGGGTGTTGGTCTTAAACACAATCTGTGAAATTTTGAGCTGTCTGTGTTTGCTACAAGAGGAGATATCACAAAGAATGCGCTTTTGTTGTTTCCATTGGTTTCAATGCATTTTGGCCTAAAACGAGCATTTGCTGTTTTCTCTTAAATGCAACATGGGAGAAAAAGCATTTCACATCACATTTGTGGGTCTTGGTCTTCAACACATTCTTTGAAATGTTGAGCTGTCTGTGTTTGCTACAAGAGGAGATATCACAAAGTATGCGCTTTTGTTGTTTCCATTGGTTTCAATGCATTTTGGCCTAAAATGAGCATTTGCTGTTTTCTCTTAAATGCAAACTGGGAGAAAAACCATTTCACATCACATTTGTGGGTCTTCGTCTTCAACTCAATCTGTGAAATTTTGAGCTGTCTGTGTTTGCTACTAGAGGAGATATCACAAAGTATGCGCTTTTGTTGTTTCCATTGGTTTCAATGCATTTTGGCCTAAAACGAGCATTTGCTGTTTTCTCTTAAACGCAACATGGGAGAAAAACCATTTCACATCACATTTGTGGGTCTTGGTCTTCAACACAATCTGTGAAATTTTGAGCTGTCTGTGTTTGCTACAAGAGGAGATATCGCAAAGAATGTGCTTTTGTTGTTTCCATTGGTTTCAATGCATTTTGGCCTAAAACGAGCATTTGCTGTTTTCTCTTAAATGCAACATTAGAGAAACACCATTTCACATAACATTTGTGGGTCTTGGTCTTCAACACATTCTGTGAAATTTTGAGCTGTCTGTGTTTGATACAAGAGGAGATATCGCGAAGTATGGGTTTTTGCTGTTTCCATTGGTCTCAATGCATTTTGGCCTAAAACGAGCATTTGCTGTTTTCTCTTAAACACAACATGGGAGAAAAACCATTTCACATCACATTTGTGGGTCTTTGTCTTCAACACAATCTGTGAAATTTTGAGCTGTCTTTGTTTGATACAAGAGGAGATATCACAAAGAATGCGCTTTTGTTGTTTCCATTGGTTTCAATGCATTTTGGCCTAAAATGAGCATTTGCTGTTTTCTCTTAAATGCAACATGGGAGAAAAAGCATTTCACATCACATTTGTGGGTCTTGGTCTTCAACACATTCTGTGAAATGTTGAGCTGTCTGTGTTTGCTACAAGAGGAGATATCGCAAATAATGCGCTTTTGTTGTTTCCATTGGTTTTAAAGCATTTTGGCCTAAAACGAGCATTTGCTGTTTTCTCTTAAATGCAACATTAGAGAAACACCATTTCACATAACATTTGTGGGTCTTGGTCTTCAACACATTCTGTGAAATTTTGAGCTGTCTGTGTTTGATACAAGAGGAGATATCGCGAAGTATGTGTTTTTGCTGTTTCCATTGGTTTCAATGCATTTTGGCCTAAAATGAGCATTTGCTGTTTTCTCTTAAACACAACATGGGAGAAAAACCATTTCACATCACATTTGTGGGTCTTGCTCTTCAAGACAATCTGTGAAATTTTGAGCTGTCTGTGTTTGCTACAAGAGGAGATATCACAAAGAATGTGCTTTTGTTGTTTCCATTGGTTTCAATGCATTTTGGCCTAAAATGAGCATTTGCTGTTTTCTCTTAAATGCAGCTTGGGAGAAAAACCATTTCACATCACGTTTGTGGGTCTTGGTCTTCAACACATTCTGTGAATTTTGAGCTGTCTGTGCTTGCTACAAGAGGAGATATCACAAAGTATGCGCATTTGTTGTTTCCATTGGTTTCAATGCATTTTGGCCTAAAACGTGCATTTGCTGTTTTCTCTTAAACGCAACATGGGAGTAAAAGCATCTCACATCACATTCGTGGGTCTTGGTCTTCAACACAATCTGTGAAATTTTGAGCTGCCTGTGCTTGCTACAAGAGGAGATATCTCAAAGTATGCGCTTTTGTTGTTTCCATTGGTTTCAATGCATTTTGGCCTAAGACGAGCATTTGCTGTTTTCACTTAATCGCAACATGGGAGAAAAACCATTTCACATCACATTTGTGGGTGTTGGTCTTAAACACAATCTGTGAAATTTTGAGCTGTCTGTGTTTGCTACAAGAGGAGATATCACAAAGAATGCGCTTTTGTTGTTTCCATTGGTTTCCATGCATTTTGGCCTAAAACGTGCATTTGCTGTTTTCTCTTAAACGCAACATGGGAGAAAAAGCATTTCACATCACATTTGTGGGTCTTGGTCTTCAACACAATCTGTGAAATTTAGAGCTGTATGTGTTTGCTACAAGAGGAGATATCACAAAGAATGTGCTTTTGTTGTTTCCATTGGTTTCAATGCATTTTGGCCTAAAACGAGCATTTGCTGTTTTCTCTTAAATGCAGCTTGGGAGAAAAACCATTTCACATCACGTTTGTGGGTCTTGGTCTTCAACACACTCTGTGAAATTTTGAGCTGTCTGTGCTTGCTACAAGAGGAGATATCACAAAGTATGCACTTTTGTTGTTTCCATTGGTTTCAATGCATTTTGCCTAAAACATGCATTTGCTGTTTTCTCTTAAATGCAGCATGGGAGAAAAACCATTTCACATCAGGTTTGTGGGTCTTGGTCTTCAACACATTCTGTGAAATTTTGAGCTGTCTGTGTTTGCTACAAGAGGAGATATCACAAAGTATGCGCATTTGTTGTTTCCATTGGTTTCAATGCATTTTGGCCTAAAACGTGCATTTGCTGTTTTCTCTTAAACGCAACATGGGAGAAAAAGCATTTCACATCACATTTGTGGGTCTTGGTCTTCAACACAATCTGTGAAATTTTGAGCTGTCTGTGCTTGCTACAAGAGGAGATATCACAAAGTATGTGCTTTTGTTGTTTCCATTGGTTTCAATGCATTTTGGCCTAAGACGAGCATTTGCTGTTTTGTCTTAAACGCAACATGGGAGAAAAACCATTTCACATCACATTTGTGGGTGTTGGTCTTAAACACAATCTGTGAAATTTTGAGCTGTCTGTGTTTGCTAAATGAGGAGATATCACAAAGAATGCGCTTTTGTTGTTTCCATTGGTTTCAATGCATTTTGGCCTAAAACGAGCATTTGCTGTTTTCTCTTAAATGCAACATGGGAGAAAAAGCATTTCACATCACATTTGTGGGTCTTGGTCTTCAACACATTCTGTGAAATGTTGAGCTGTCTGTGTTTGCTACAAGAGGAGATATCACAAAGTATGCGCTTTTGTTGTTTCCATTGGTTTCAATGCATTTTTTCCTAAAACGAGCATTTGCTGTTTTCTCTTAAACACAACATGGGAGAAAAACCATTTCACATCACATTTGTGGGTCTTGCTCTTCAAGACAATCTGTGAAATTTTGAGCTGTCTGTGTTTGCTACAAGAGGAGATATCACAAAGTATGCGCTTTTGTTGTTTCCATTGGTTTCAATGCATTTTTTCCTAAAACAAGCATTTGCTGTTTTCTCTTAAACACAACATGGGAGAAAAACCATTTCACATCACGTTTGTGGGTCTTGGTCTTCAACACATTCTGTGAAATTTTGAGCTATCTGTGCTTTCTACTAGAGGAGATATCACAAAGTATGCACTTTTGTTGTTTCCATTGGTTTCAATGCATTTTGGCCTAAAACGAGCATTTGCTGTTTTCACTTAAATGCAGCATGGGAAAAAAACCATTTCACACCACGTTTGTGGGTCTTGGTCTTCAACACATTCTGTGAAATTTTGAGCTGTCTGTGTTTGCTACAAGAGGAGATATCACAAAGTATGCGCATTTGTTGTTTCCATTGGTTTCAATGCATTTTGGCCTAAAACGTGCATTTGCTGTTTTCTCTTAAACGCAACATGGGAGAAAAAGCATTTCACATCACATTTGTGGGTCTTGGTCTTAAACACAATCTGTGAAATTTTGAGCTGTCTGTGTTTGTAACAAGAGGAGATATCACAAAGAATGCGCTTTTGTTGTTTCCATTGGTTTCAATGCATTTTGGCCTAAGACGAGCATTTGCTGTTTTCTCTTAAACGCAACATGGGAGAAAAACCATTTCACATCACATTTGTGGGTGTTGGTCTTAAACACAATCTGTGAAATTTTGAGCTGTCTGTGTTTGCTACAAGAGGAGATATCACAAAGAATGCGCTTTTGTTGTTTCCATGGGTTTCAATGCATTTTGGCCTAAAATGAGCATTTGCTGTTTTCTCTTAAATGCAACATTAGAGAAACACCATTTCACATCACATTTGTGGGTCTTGGTCTTCAACACATTCTGTGAAATTTTGAGCTGTCTGTGTTTGATACAAGAGGAGATATCGTGAAGTATGGGTTTTTGCTGTTTCCATTGGTTTCAATGCATTTTGGCCTAAAACGAGCATTTGCTGTTTTCTCTTAAACACAACATAGGAGAAAAAGCATTTCACATCACATTTGTGGGTATTGGTCTTCAACACAATCTGTAAAATTTTGAGCTGTCTTTGTTTGATACAAGAGGAGATATCACAAAGAATGCGCTTTTGTTGTTTCCATTGGTTTCAATGCATTTTGGCCTAAAACGAGCATTTGCTGTTTTCTCTTAAATGCAACATGGGAGAAAAAGCATTTCACATCACATTTGTGGGTCTTGGTCTTCAACACATTCTGTGAAATGTTGAGCTGTCTGTGTTTGCTACAAGAGGAGATATCGCAAATAATGCGCTTTTGTTGTTTCCATTGGTTTCAATGCATTTTGGCCTAAAACGAGCATTTGCTGTTTTCTCTTAAATGCAACATGGGAGAAAAAGCATTTCACATCACATTTGTGGGTCTTGCTCTTCAAGACAATCTGTGAAATTTTGAGCTGTCTGTGTTTGCTACAAGAGGAGATATCACAAAGAATGTGCTTTTGTTGTTTCCATTGGTTTCAATGCATTTTGGCCTAAAATGAGCATTTGCTGTTTTCTCTTAAATGCAGCTTGGGAGAAAAACCATTTCACATCACGTTTGTGGGTCGGTCTTCAACACATTCTGTGAAATTTTGAGCTCTGTGCTTGCTACAAGAGGAGATATCACAAAGTATGCGCATTTGTTGTTTCCATTGGTTTCAATGCATTTTGGCCTAAAACGTGCATTTGCTGTTTTCTCTTAAACGCAACATGGGAGTAAAAGCATTTCACATCACATTCGTGGGTCTTGGTCTTCAACACAATCTGTGAAATTTTGAGCTGCCTGTGCTTGCTACAAGAGGAGATATCTCAAAGTATGCGCTTTAGTTGTTTCCATTGGTTTCAATGCATTTTGGCCTAAGACGAGCATTTGCTGTTTTCACTTAATCGCAACATGGGAGAAAAACCATTTCACATCACATTTGTGGGTCTTGGTCTTCAACACATTCTTTGAAATGTTGAGCTGTCTGTGTTTGCTACAAGAGGAAATATCACAAAGTATGCGCTTTTGTTGTTTCCATTGGTTTCAATGCATTTTGGCCTAAAACGAGCATTTGCTGTTTTCTCTTAAACGCAACATGGGAGAAAAACCATTTCACATCACATTTGTGGGTCTTGGTCTTCAACACAATCTGTGAAATTTTGAGCTGTCTGTGTTTGCTACAAGAGGAGATATCGCAAAGAATGTGCTTTTGTTGTTTCCATTGGTTTCAATGCATTTTGGCCTAAAACGAGCAATTGCTGTTTTCTCTTAAATGCAACATTAGAGAAACACCATTTCACATAACATTTGTGGGTCTTGGTCTTCAACACATTCTGTGAAATTTTGAGCTGTCTGTGTTTGATACAAGAGGAGATATCGCGAAGTATGGGTTTTTGCTGTTTCCATTGGTTTCAATGCATTTTGGCCTAAAACGAGCATTTGCTGTTTTCTCTTAAACACAACATGGGAGAAAAACCATTTCACATCACATTTGTGGGTCTTGGTCTTCAACACAATCTGTGAAATTTTTAGCTGTCTGTGCTTGCTACAAGAGGAGATATCGCAAAGAATGCGCTTTTGTTTTTTCCATTGGTTTCAATGCATTTTGGCTTAAAACGAGCATTTGCTGTTTTCTCTTAAATGCAACATTAGAGAAACACCATTTCACATCACATTTGTGGGTCTTGGTCTTCAACACATTCTGTGAAATTTTGAGCTGTCTGTGTTTGATACAAGAGGAGATATCGCGAAGTATGGGTTTTTGCTGTTTCCATTGGTTTCAATGCATTTTGGCCTAAAACGAGCATTTGCTGTTTTCTCTTAAACACAACATAGGAGAAAAAGCATTTCACATCACATTTGTGGGTATTGGTCTTCAACACAATCTGTAAAATTTTGAGCTGTCTTTGTTTGATACAAGAGGAGATATCACAAAGAATGCGCTTTTGTTGTTTCCATTGGTTTCAATGCATTTTGGCCTAAAACGAGCATTTGCTGTTTTCTCTTAAATGCAACATGGGAGAAAAAGCATTTCACATCACATTTGTGGGTCTTGGTCTTCAACACATTCTGTGAAATGTTGAGCTGTCTGTGTTTGCTACAAGAGGAGATATCGCAAAGTATGCGCTTTTGTTGTTTCCATTGGTTTCAATGCATTTTGGCCTAAAACGTGCATTTGCTGTTTTCTCTTAAACGCAACATGGGAGTAAAAGCATCTCACATCACATTCGTGGGTCTTGGTCTTCAACACAATCTGTGAAATTTTGAGCTGCCTGTGCTTGCTACAAGAGGAGATATCTCAAAGTATGCGCTTTTGTTGTTTCCATTGGTTTCAATGCATTTTGGCCTAAGACGAGCATTTGCTGTTTTCACTTAATCGCAACATGGGAGAAAAACCATTTCACATCACATTTGTGGGTGTTGGTCTTAAACACAATCTGTGAAATTTTGAGCTGTCTGTGTTTGCTACAAGAGGAGATATCACAAAGAATGCGCTTTTGTTGTTTCCATTGGTTTCCATGCATTTTGGCCTAAAACGTGCATTTGCTGTTTTCTCTTAAACGCAACATGGGAGAAAAAGCTTTTCACATCACATTTGTGGGTCTTGGTCTTCAACACAATCTGTGAAATTTAGAGCTGTATGTGTTTGCTACAAGAGGAGATATCACAAAGAATGTGCTTTTGTTGTTTCCATTGGTTTCAATGCATTTTGGCCTAAAACGAGCATTTGCTGTTTTCTCTTAAATGCAGCTTGGGAGAAAAACCAGTTCACATCACGTTTGTGGGTCTTGGTCTTCAACACACTCTGTGAAATTTTGAGCTGTCTGTGCTTGCTACAAGAGGAGATATCACAAAGTATGCACTTTTGTTGTTTCCATTGGTTTCAATGCATTTTGCCTAAAACATGCATTTGCTGTTTTCTCTTAAATGCAGCATGGGAGAAAAACCATTTCACATCAGGTTTGTGGGTCTTGGTCTTCAACACATTCTGTGAAATTTTGAGCTGTCTGTGTTTGCTACAAGAGGAGATATCACAAAGTATGTGCATTTGTTGTTTCCATTGGTTTCAATGCATTTTGGCCTAAAACGTGCATTTGCTGTTTTCTCTTAAACGCAACATGGGAGAAAAAGCATTTCACATCACATTTGTGGGTATTGGTCTTCAACACAATCTGGAAATTTTGAGCTGTCTGTGCTTGCTACAAGAGGAGATATCACAAAGTATGTGCTTTTGTTGTTTCCATTGGTTTCAATGCATTTTGGCCTAAGACGAGCATTTGCTGTTTTGTCTTAAACGCAACATGGGAGAAAAACCATTTCACATCACATTTGTGGGTGTTGGTCTTAAACACAATCTGTGAAATTTTGAGCTGTCTGTGTTTGCTACAAGAGGAGATATCACAAAGAATGCGCTTTTGTTGTTTCCATTGGTTTCAATGCATTTTGGCCTAAAACGAGCATTTGCTGTTTTCTCTTAAATGCAACATGGGAGAAAAAGCATTTCACATCACATTTGTGGGTCTTGGTCTTCAACACATTCTGTGAAATGTTGAGCTGTCTGTGTTTGCTACAAGAGGAGATATCACAAAGTATGCGCTTTTGTTGTTTCCTTTGGTTTCAATGCATTTTTTCCTAAAACGAGCATTTGCTGTTTTCTCTTAAACACAACATGGGAGAAAAACCATTTCACATCACATTTGTGGGTCTTGCTCTTCAAGACAATCTGTGAAATTTTGAGCTGTCTGTGTTTGCTACAAGAGGAGATATCACAAAGTATGCGCTTTTGTTGTTTCCATTGGTTTCAATGCATTTTTTCCTAAAACAAGCATTTGCTGTTTTCTCTTAAACACAACATGGGAGAAAAACCATTTCACATCACGTTTGTGGGTCTTGGTCTTCAACACATTCTGTGAAATTTTGAGCTATCTGTGCTTTCTACTAGAGGAGATATCACAAAGTATGCACTTTTGTTGTTTCCATTGGTTTCAATGCATTTTGGCCTAAAACGAGCATTTGCTGTTTTCACTTAAATGCAGCATGGGAAAAAAACCATTTCACACCACGTTTGTGGGTCTTGGTCTTCAACACATTCTGTGAAATTTTGAGCTGTCTGTGTTTGCTACAAGAGGAGATATCACAAAGTATGCGCATTTGTTGTTTCCATTGGTTTCAATGCATTTTGGCCTAAAACGTGCATTTGCTGTTTTCTCTTAAACGCAACATGGGAGAAAAAGCATTTCACATCACATTTGTGGGTCTTGGTCTTAAACACAATCTGTGAAATTTTGAGCTGTCTGTGTTTGTAACAAGAGGAGATATCACAAAGAATGCGCTTTTGTTGTTTCCATTGGTTTCAATGCATTTTGGCCTAAGACGAGCATTTGCTGTTTTCTCTTAAACGCAACATGGGAGAAAAACCATTTCACATCACATTTGTGGGTGTTGGTCTTAAACACAATCTGTGAAATTTTGAGCTGTCTGTGTTTGCTACAAGAGGAGATATCACAAAGAATGCGCTTTTGTTGTTTCCATGGGTTTCAATGCATTTTGGCCTAAGACGAGCATTTGCTGTTTTGTCTTAAACGCAACATGGGAGAAAAACCATTTCACATCACATTTGTGGGTGTTGGTCTTAAACACAATCTGTGAAATTTTGAGCTGTCTGTGTTTGCTACAAGAGGAGATATCACAAAGAATGCGCTTTTGTTGTTTCCATTGGTTTCAATGCATTTTGGCCTAAAACGAGCATTTGCTGTTTTCTCTTAAATGCAACATGGGAGAAAAAGCATTTCACATCACATTTGTGGGTCTTGGTCTTCAACACATTCTGTGAAATGTTGAGCTGTCTGTGTTTGCTACAAGAGGAGATATCACAAAGTATGCGCTTTTGTTGTTTCCATTGGTTTCAATGCATTTTTTCCTAAAACGAGCATTTGCTGTTTTCTCTTAAACACAACATGGGAGAAAAACCATTTCACATCACATTTGTGGGTCTTGCTCTTCAAGACAATCTGTGAAATTTTGAGCTGTCTGTGTTTGCTACAAGAGGAGATATCACAAAGTATGCGCTTTTGTTGTTTCCATTGGTTTCAATGCATTTTTTCCTAAAACAAGCATTTGCTGTTTTCTCTTAAACACAACATGGGAGAAAAACCATTTCACATCACGTTTGTGGGTCTTGGTCTTCAACACATTCTGTGAAATTTTGAGCTATCTGTGCTTTCTACTAGAGGAGATATCACAAAGTATGCACTTTTGTTGTTTCCATTGGTTTCAATGCATTTTGGCCTAAAACGAGCATTTGCTGTTTTCACTTAAATGCAGCATGGGAAAAAAACCATTTCACACCACGTTTGTGGGTCTTGGTCTTCAACACATTCTGTGAAATTTTGAGCTGTCTGTGTTTGCTACAAGAGGAGATATCACAAAGTATGCGCATTTGTTGTTTCCATTGGTTTCAATGCATTTTGGCCTAAAACGTGCATTTGCTGTTTTCTCTTAAACGCAACATGGGAGAAAAAGCATTTCACATCACATTTGTGGGTCTTGATCTTAAACACAATCTGTGAAATTTTGAGCTGTCTGTGTTTGTAACAAGAGGAGATATCACAAAGAATGCGCTTTTGTTGTTTCCATTGGTTTCAATGCATTTTGGCCTAAGACGAGCATTTGCTGTTTTCTCTTAAACGCAACATGGGAGAAAAACCATTTCACATCACATTTGTGGGTGTTGGTCTTAAACACAATCTGTGAAATTTTGAGCTGTCTGTGTTTGCTACAAGAGGAGATATCACAAAGAATGCGCTTTTGTTGTTTCCATGGGTTTCAATGCATTTTGGCCTAAAATGAGCATTTGCTGTTTTCTCTTAAATGCAACATTAGAGAAACACCATTTCACATCACATTTGTGGGTCTTGGTCTTCAACACATTCTGTGAAATTTTGAGCTGTCTGTGTTTGATACAAGAGGAGATATCGCGAAGTATGGGTTTTTGCTGTTTCCATTGGTTTCAATGCATTTTGGCCTAAAACGAGCATTTGCTGTTTTCTCTTAAACACAACATAGGAGAAAAAGCATTTCACATCACATTTGTGGGTATTGGTCTTCAACACAATCTGTAAAATTTTGAGCTGTCTTTGTTTGATACAAGAGGAGATATCACAAAGAATGCGCTTTTGTTGTTTCCATTGGTTTCAATGCATTTTGGCCTAAAACGAGCATTTGCTGTTTTCTCTTAAATGCAACATGGGAGAAAAAGCATTTCACATCACATTTGTGGGTCTTGGTCTTCAACACATTCTGTGAAATGTTGAGCTGTCTGTGTTTGCTACAAGAGGAGATATCGCAAATAATGCGCTTTTGTTGTTTCCATTGGTTTCAATGCATTTTGGCCTAAAACGAGCATTTGCTGTTTTCTCTTAAATGCAACATTAGAGAAACACCATTTCACATAACATTTGTGGGTCTTGGTCTTCAACACATTCTGTGAAATTTTGAGCTGTCTGTGTTTGATACAAGAGGAGATATCGCGAAGTATGTGTTTTTGCTGTTTCCATTGGTTTCAATGCATTTTGGCCTAAAACGAGCATTTGCTGTTTTCTCTTAAACACAACATGGGAGAAAAACCATTTCACATCACATTTGTGGGTCTTGCTCTTCAAGACAATCTGTGAAATTTTGAGCTGTCTGTGTTTGCTACAAGAGGAGATATCACAAAGAATGTGCTTTTGTTGTTTCCATTGGTTTCAATGCATTTTGGCCTAAAATGAGCATTTGCTGTTTTCTCTTAAATGCAGCTTGGGAGAAAAACCATTTCACATCACGTTTGTGGGTCGGTCTTCAACACATTCTGTGAAATTTGGAGCTCTGTGCTTGCTATCAAGAGGAGATATCACAAAGTATGCGCATTTGTTGTTTCCATTGGTTTCAATGCATTTTGGCCTAAAACGTGCATTTGCTGTTTTCTCTTAAACGCAACATGGGAGTAAAAGCATTTCACATCACATTCGTGGGTCTTGGTCTTCAACACAATCTGTGAAATTTTGAGCTGCCTGTGCTTGCTACAAGAGGAGATATCTCAAAGTATGCGCTTTAGTTGTTTCCATTGGTTTCAATGCATTTTGGCCTAAGACGAGCATTTGCTGTTTTCACTTAATCGCAACATGGGAGAAAAACCATTTCACATCACATTTGTGGGTCTTGGTCTTCAACACATTCTTTGAAATGTTGAGCTGTCTGTGTTTGCTACAAGAGGAGATATCACAAAGTATGCGCTTTTGTTGTTTCCATTGGTTTCAATGCATTTTGGCCTAAAACGAGCATTTGCTGTTTTCTCTTAAACGCAACATGGGAGAAAAACCATTTCACATCACATTTGTGGGTCTTGGTCTTCAACACAATCTGTGAAATTTTGAGCTGTCTGTGTTTGCTACAAGAGGAGATATCGCAAAGAATGTGCTTTTGTTGTTTCCATTGGTTTCAATGCATTTTGGCCTAAAACGAGCAATTGCTGTTTTCTCTTAAATGCAACATTAGAGAAACACCATTTCACATAACATTTGTGGGTCTTGGTCTTCAACACATTCTGTGAAATTTTGAGCTGTCTGTGTTTGATACAAGAGGAGATATCGCGAAGTATGGGTTTTTGCTGTTTCCATTGGTTTCAATGCATTTTGGCCTAAAACGAGCATTTGCTGTTTTCTCTTAAACACAACATGGGAGAAAAACCATTTCACATCACATTTGTGGGTCTTGGTCTTCAACACAATCTGTGAAATTTTTAGCTGTCTGTGCTTGCTACAAGAGGAGATATCGCAAAGAATGCGCTTTTGTTTTTTCCATTGGTTTCAATGCATTTTGGCTTAAAACGAGCATTTGCTGTTTTCTCTTAAATGCAACATTAGAGAAACACCATTTCACATCACATTTGTGGGTCTTGGTCTTCAACACATTCTGTGAAATTTTGAGCTGTCTGTGTTTGATACAAGAGGAGATATCGCGAAGTATGGGTTTTTGCTGTTTCCATTGGTTTCAATGCATTTTGGCCTAAAACGAGCATTTGCTGTTTTCTCTTAAACACAACATAGGAGAAAAAGCATTTCACATCACATTTGTGGGTATTGGTCTTCAACACAATCTGTAAAATTTTGAGCTGTCTTTGTTTGATACAAGAGGAGATATCACAAAGAATGCGCTTTTGTTGTTTCCATTGGTTTCAATGCATTTTGGCATAAAACGAGCATTTGCTGTTTTCTCTTAAATGCAACATGGGAGAAAAAGCATTTCACATCACATTTGTGGGTCTTGGTCTTCAACACATCATGTGAAATGTTGAGCTGTCTGTGTTTGCTACAAGAGGAGATATCGCAAATAATGCGCTTTTGTTGTTTCCATTGGTTTCAATGCATTATGGCCTAAAACGAGCATTTGCTGTTTTCTCTTAAATGCAACATTACAGAAACACCATTTCACATAACATTTGTGGGTCTTGGTCTTCAACACATTCTGTGAAATTTTGAGCTGTCTGTGTTTGATACAAGAGGAGATATCGCGAAGTATGTGTTTTTGCTGTTTCCATTGGTTTCAATGCATTTTGGCCTAAAACGAGCATTTGCTATTTTCTCTTAAATGCAGCTTGGGAGAAAAACCATTTCACATCACGTTTGTGGGTCTTGGTCTTCAACACATTCTGTGAAATTTTGAGCTGTCTGTGCTTGCTACAAGAGGAGATATCACAAAGTATGCGCATTTGTTGTTTCCATTGGTTTCAATGCATTTTGGCCTAAAACGTGCATTTGCTGTTTTCTCTTAAATGCAACATGGGAGTAAAAGCATTTCACATCACATTTGTGGGTCTTGGTCTTCAACACATTCTGTGAAATGTTGAGCTGTCTGTGTTTGCTACAAGAGGAGATATCACAAAGTATGCGCTTTTGTTGTTTCCATTGGTTTCAATGCATTTTGGCCTAAAACGAGCATTTGCTGTTTTCTCTTAAATGCAAACTGGGAGAAAAACCATTTCACATCACATTTGTGGGTCTTCGTCTTCAACACAATCTGTGAAATTTTGAGCTGTCTGTGTTTGCTACTAGAGGAGATATCACAAAGTATGCGCTTTTGTTGTTTCCATTGGTTTCAATGCATTTTGGCCTAAAACGAGCATTTGCTGTTTTCTCTTAAACGCAACATGGGAGCAAATCCATTTCACATCACATTTGTGGGTCTTGGTCTTCAACACAATCTGTGAAATTTTGAGCTGTCTGTGTTTGCTACAAGAGGAGATATCGCAAAGAATGTGCTTTTGTTGTTTCCATTGGTTTCAATGCATTTTGGCCAAAAACGAGCATTTGCTGTTTTCTCTTAAATGCAACATTAGAGAAACACCATTTCTCATAACATTTGTGGGTCTTGGTCTTCAACACATTCTGTGAAATTTTGAGCTGTCTGTGTTTGATACAAGAGGAGATATCGCGAAGTATGGGTTTTTGCTGTTTCCATTGGTTTCAATGCATTTTGGCCTAAAACGAGCATTTGCTGTTTTCTCTTAAACACAACATGGGAGAAAAACCATTTCACATCACATTTGTGGGTCTTGGTCTTCAACACAATCTGTGAAATTTTGAGCTGTCTGTGCTTGCTACAAGAGGAGATATCGCAAAGAATGCGCTTTTGTTTTTTCCATTGGTTTCAATGCATTTTGGCTTAAAACGAGCATTTGCTGTTTTCTCTTAAATGCAACATTAGAGAAACACCATTTCACATCACATTTGTGGGTCTTGGTCTTCAACACATTCTGTGAAATTTTGAGCAGTCTGTGCTTTATACAAGAGGAGATATCGCGAAGTATGGGTTTTTGCTGTTTCCATTGGTTTCAATGCATTTTGGCCTAAAACGAGCATTTGCTGTTTTCTCTTAAACACAACATGGGAGAAAAACCATTTAACATCACATTTGTGGGTCTTTGTCTTCAACACAATCTGTGAAATTTAGAGCTGTATGTGTTTGCTACAAGAGGAGATATCACAAAGAATGTGCTTTTGTTGTTTCCATTGGTTTCAATGCATTTTGGCCTAAAACGAGCATTTGCTGTTTTCTCTTAAATGCAGCTTGGGAGAAAAACCATTTCACATCACATTTGTGGGTCTTGGTCTTAAAGACAATCTGTGAAATTTTGAGCTGTCTGTGTTTGTAACAAGAGGAGATATCACAAAGAATGCGCTTTTGTTGTTTCCATTGGTTTCAATGCATTTTGGCCTAAGACGAGCATTTGCTGTTTTCTCTTAAACGCAACATGGGAGAAAAACCATTTCACATCACATTTGTGGGTCTTGCTCTTCAAGACAATCTGTGAAATTTTGAGCTGTCTGTGTTTGCTACAAGAGGAGATATCACAAAGAATGTGCTTTTGTTGTTTCCATTGGTTTCAATGCATTTTGGCCTAAAATGAGCATTTGCTGTTTTCTCTTAAATGCAGCTTGGGAGAAAAACCATTTCACATCACGTTTGTGGGTCGGTCTTCAACACATTCTGTGAAATTTGGAGCTCTGTGCTTGCTATCAAGAGGAGATATCACAAAGTATGCGCATTTGTTGTTTCCATTGGTTTCAATGCATTTTGGCCTAAAACGTGCATTTGCTGTTTTCTCTTAAACGCAACATGGGAGTAAAAGCATTTCACATCACATTCGTGGGTCTTGGTCTTCAACACAATCTGTGAAATTTTGAGCTGCCTGTGCTTGCTACAAGAGGAGATATCTCAAAGTATGCGCTTTAGTTGTTTCCATTGGTTTCAATGCATTTTGGCCTAAGACGAGCATTTGCTGTTTTTACTTAATCGCAACATGGGAGAAAAACCATTTCACATCACATTTGTGGGTCTTGGTCTTCAACACATTCTTTGAAATGTTGAGCTGTCTGTGTTTGCTACAAGAGGAGATATCACAAAGTATGCGCTTTTGTTGTTTCCATTGGTTTCAATGCATTTTGGCCTAAAACGAGCATTTGCTGTTTTCTCTTAAACGCAACATGGGAGAAAAACCATTTCACATCACATTTGTGGGTCTTGGTCTTCAACACAATCTGTGAAATTTTGAGCTGTCTGTGTTTGCTACAAGAGGAGATATCGCAAAGAATGTGCTTTTGTTGTTTCCATTGGTTTCAATGCATTTTGGCCTAAAACGAGCAATTGCTGTTTTCTCTTAAATGCAACATTAGAGAAACACCATTTCACATAACATTTGTGGGTCTTGGTCTTCAACACATTCTGTGAAATTTTGAGCTGTCTGTGTTTGATACAAGAGGAGATATCGCGAAGTATGGGTTTTTGCTGTTTCCATTGGTTTCAATGCATTTTGGCCTAAAACGAGCATTTGCTGTTTTCTCTTAAACACAACATGGGAGAAAAACCATTTCACATCACATTTGTGGGTCTTGGTCTTCAACACAATCTGTGAAATTTTTAGCTGTCTGTGCTTGCTACAAGAGGAGATATCGCAAAGAATGCGCTTTTGTTTTTTCCATTGGTTTCAATGCATTTTGGCTTAAAACGAGCATTTGCTGTTTTCTCTTAAATGCAACATTAGAGAAACACCATTTCACATCACATTTGTGGGTCTTGGTCTTCAACACATTCTGTGAAATTTTGAGCTGTCTGTGTTTGATACAAGAGGAGATATCGCGAAGTATGGGTTTTTGCTGTTTCCATTGGTTTCAATGCATTTTGGCCTAAAACGAGCATTTGCTGTTTTCTCTTAAACACAACATAGGAGAAAAAGCATTTCACATCACATTTGTGGGTATTGGTCTTCAACACAATCTGTAAAATTTTGAGCTGTCTTTGTTTGATACAAGAGGAGATATCACAAAGAATGCGCTTTTGTTGTTTCCATTGGTTTCAATGCATTTTGGCATAAAACGAGCATTTGCTGTTTTCTCTTAAATGCAACATGGGAGAAAAAGCATTTCACATCACATTTGTGGGTCTTGGTCTTCAACACATCATGTGAAATGTTGAGCTGTCTGTGTTTGCTACAAGAGGAGATATCGCAAATAATGCGCTTTTGTTGTTTCCATTGGTTTCAATGCATTATGGCCTAAAACGAGCATTTGCTGTTTTCTCTTAAATGCAACATTACAGAAACACCATTTCACATAACATTTGTGGGTCTTGGTCTTCAACACATTCTGTGAAATTTTGAGCTGTCTGTGTTTGATACAAGAGGAGATATCGCGAAGTATGTGTTTTTGCTGTTTCCATTGGTTTCAATGCATTTTGGCCTAAAACGAGCATTTGCTATTTTCTCTTAAATGCAGCTTGGGAGAAAAACCATTTCACATCACGTTTGTGGGTCTTGGTCTTCAACACATTCTGTGAAATTTTGAGCTGTCTGTGCTTGCTACAAGAGGAGATATCACAAAGTATGCGCATTTGTTGTTTCCATTGGTTTCAATGCATTTTGGCCTAAAACGTGCATTTGCTGTTTTCTCTTAAATGCAACATGGGAGTAAAAGCATTTCACATCACATTTGTGGGTCTTGGTCTTCAACACATTCTGTGAAATGTTGAGCTGTCTGTGTTTGCTACAAGAGGAGATATCACAAAGTATGCGCTTTTGTTGTTTCCATTGGTTTCAATGCATTTTGGCCTAAAACGAGCATTTGCTGTTTTCTCTTAAATGCAAACTGGGAGAAAAACCATTTCACATCACATTTGTGGGTCTTCGTCTTCAACACAATCTGTGAAATTTTGAGCTGTCTGTGTTTGCTACTAGAGGAGATATCACAAAGTATGCGCTTTTGTTGTTTCCATTGGTTTCAATGCATTTTGGCCTAAAACGAGCATTTGCTGTTTTCTCTTAAACGCAACATGGGAGCAAATCCATTTCACATCACATTTGTGGGTCTTGGTCTTCAACACAATCTGTGAAATTTTGAGCTGTCTGTGTTTGCTACAAGAGGAGATATCGCAAAGAATGTGCTTTTGTTGTTTCCATTGGTTTCAATGCATTTTGGCCAAAAACGAGCATTTGCTGTTTTCTCTTAAATGCAACATTAGAGAAACACCATTTCTCATAACATTTGTGGGTCTTGGTCTTCAACACATTCTGTGAAATTTTGAGCTGTCTGTGTTTGATACAAGAGGAGATATCGCGAAGTATGGGTTTTTGCTGTTTCCATTGGTTTCAATGCATTTTGGCCTAAAACGAGCATTTGCTGTTTTCTCTTAAACACAACATGGGAGAAAAACCATTTCACATCACATTTGTGGGTCTTGGTCTTCAACACAATCTGTGAAATTTTGAGCTGTCTGTGCTTGCTACAAGAGGAGATATCGCAAAGAATGCGCTTTTGTTTTTTCCATTGGTTTCAATGCATTTTGGCTTAAAACGAGCATTTGCTGTTTTCTCTTAAATGCAACATTAGAGAAACACCATTTCACATCACATTTGTGGGTCTTGGTCTTCAACACATTCTGTGAAATTTTGAGCAGTCTGTGCTTTATACAAGAGGAGATATCGCGAAGTATGGGTTTTTGCTGTTTCCATTGGTTTCAATGCATTTTGGCCTAAAACGAGCATTTGCTGTTTTCTCTTAAACACAACATGGGAGAAAAACCATTTAACATCACATTTGTGGGTCTTTGTCTTCAACACAATCTGTGAAATTTAGAGCTGTATGTGTTTGCTACAAGAGGAGATATCACAAAGAATGTGCTTTTGTTGTTTCCATTGGTTTCAATGCATTTTGGCCTAAAACGAGCATTTGCTGTTTTCTCTTAAATGCAGCTTGGGAGAAAAACCATTTCACATCACATTTGTGGGTCTTGGTCTTAAAGACAATCTGTGAAATTTTGAGCTGTCTGTGTTTGTAACAAGAGGAGATATCACAAAGAATGCGCTTTTGTTGTTTCCATTGGTTTCAATGCATTTTGGCCTAAGACGAGCATTTGCTGTTTTCTCTTAAACGCAACATGGGAGAAAAACCATTTCACATCACATTTGTGGGTGTTGGTCTTAAACACAATCTGTGAAATTTTGAGCTGTCTGTGTTTGCTACAAGAGGAGATATCACAAAGAATGCGCTTTTGTTGTTTCCATGGGTTTCAATGCATTTTGGCCTAAAATGAGCATTTGCTGTTTTCTCTTAAATGCAACATTAGAGAAACACCATTTCACATCACATTTGTGGGTCTTGGTCTTCAACACATTCTGTGAAATTTTGAGCTGTCTGTGTTTGATACAAGAGGAGATATCGTGAAGTATGGGTTTTTGCTGTTTCCATTGGTTTCAATGCATTTTGGCCTAAAACGAGCATTTGCTGTTTTCTCTTAAACACAACATAGGAGAAAAAGCATTTCACATCACATTTGTGGGTATTGGTCTTCAACACAATCTGTAAAATTTTGAGCTGTCTTTGTTTGATACAAGAGGAGATATCACAAAGAATGCGCTTTTGTTGTTTCCATTGGTTTCAATGCATTTTGGCCTAAAACGAGCATTTGCTGTTTTCTCTTAAATGCAACATGGGAGAAAAAGCATTTCACATCACATTTGTGGGTCTTGGTCTTCAACACATTCTGTGAAATGTTGAGCTGTCTGTGTTTGCTACAAGAGGAGATATCGCAAATAATGCGCTTTTGTTGTTTCCATTGGTTTCAATGCATTTTGGCCTAAAACGAGCATTTGCTGTTTTCTCTTAAATGCAACATTAGAGAAACACCATTTCACATAACATTTGTGGGTCTTGGTCTTCAACACATTCTGTGAAATTTTGAGCTGTCTGTGTTTGATACAAGAGGAGATATCGCGAAGTATGTGTTTTTGCTGTTTCCATTGGTTTCAATGCATTTTGGCCTAAAACGAGCATTTGCTGTTTTCTCTTAAACACAACATGGGAGAAAAACCATTTCACATCACATTTGTGGGTCTTGCTCTTCAAGACAATCTGTGAAATTTTGAGCTGTCTGTGTTTGCTACAAGAGGAGATATCACAAAGAATGTGCTTTTGTTGTTTCCATTGGTTTCAATGCATTTTGGCCTAAAATGAGCATTTGCTGTTTTCTCTTAAATGCAGCTTGGGAGAAAAACCATTTCACATCACGTTTGTGGGTCGGTCTTCAACACATTCTGTGAAATTTTGAGCTCTGTGCTTGCTACAAGAGGAGATATCACAAAGTATGCGCATTTGTTGTTTCCATTGGTTTCAATGCATTTTGGCCTAAAACGTGCATTTGCTGTTTTCTCTTAAACGCAACATGGGAGTAAAAGCATTTCACATCACATTCGTGGGTCTTGGTCTTCAACACAATCTGTGAAATTTTGAGCTGCCTGTGCTTGCTACAAGAGGAGATATCTCAAAGTATGCGCTTTAGTTGTTTCCATTGGTTTCAATGCATTTTGGCCTAAGACGAGCATTTGCTGTTTTCACTTAATCGCAACATGGGAGAAAAACCATTTCACATCACATTTGTGGGTCTTGGTCTTCAACACATTCTTTGAAATGTTGAGCTGTCTGTGTTTGCTACAAGAGGAGATATCACAAAGTATGCGCTTTTGTTGTTTCCATTGGTTTCAATGCATTTTGGCCTAAAACGAGCATTTGCTGTTTTCTCTTAAACGCAACATGGGAGAAAAACCATTTCACATCACATTAGTGGGTCTTGGTCTTCAACACAATCTGTGAAATTTTGAGCTGTCTGTGTTTGCTACAAGAGGAGATATCGCAAAGAATGTGCTTTTGTTGTTTCCATTGGTTTCAATGCATTTTGGCCTAAAACGAGCAATTGCTGTTTTCTCTTAAATGCAACATTAGAGAAACACCATTTCACATAACATGTGTGGGTCTTGGTCTTCAACACATTCTGTGAAATTTTGAGCTGTCTGTGTTTGATACAAGAGGAGATATCGCGAAGTATGGGTTTTTGCTGTTTCCATTGGTTTCAATGCATTTTGGCCTAAAACGAGCATTTGCTGTTTTCTCTTAAACACAACATGGGAGAAAAACCATTTCACATCACATTTGTGGGTCTTGGTCTTCAACACAATCTGTGAAATTTTTAGCTGTCTGTGCTTGCTACAAGAGGAGATATCGCAAAGAATGCGCTTTTGTTTTTTCCATTGGTTTCAATGCATTTTGGCTTAAAACGAGCATTTGCTGTTTTCTCTTAAATGCAACATTAGAGAAACACCATTTCACATCACATTTGTGGGTCTTGGTCTTCAACACATTCTGTGAAATTTTGAGCTGTCTGTGTTTGATACAAGAGGAGATATCGCGAAGTATGGGTTTTTGCTGTTTCCATTGGTTTCAATGCATTTTGGCCTAAAACGAGCATTTGCTGTTTTCTCTTAAACACAACATAGGAGAAAAAGCATTTCACATCACATTTGTGGGTATTGGTCTTCAACACAATCTGTAAAATTTTGAGCTGTCTTTGTTTGATACAAGAGGAGATATCACAAAGAATGCGCTTTTGTTGTTTCCATTGGTTTCAATGCATTTTGGCCTAAAACGAGCATTTGCTGTTTTCTCTTAAATGCAACATGGGAGAAAAAGCATTTCACATCACATTTGTGGGTCTTGGTCTTCAACACATTCTGTGAAATGTTGAGCTGTCTGTGTTTGCTACAAGAGGAGATATCGCAAAGTATGCGCTTTTGTTGTTTCCATTGGTTTCAATGCATTTTGGCCTAAAACGTGCATTTGCTGTTTTCTCTTAAACGCAACATGGGAGTAAAAGCATCTCACATCACATTCGTGGGTCTTGGTCTTCAACACAATCTGTGAAATTTTGAGCTGCCTGTGCTTGCTACAAGAGGAGATATCTCAAAGTATGCGCTTTTGTTGTTTCCATTGGTTTCAATGCATTTTGGCCTAAGACGAGCATTTGCTGTTTTCACTTAATCGCAACATGGGAGAAAAACCATTTCACATCACATTTGTGGGTGTTGGTCTTAAACACAATCTGTGAAATTTTGAGCTGTCTGTGTTTGCTACAAGAGGAGATATCACAAAGAATGCGCTTTTGTTGTTTCCATTGGTTTCCATGCATTTTGGCCTAAAACGTGCATTTGCTGTTTTCTCTTAAACGCAACATGGGAGAAAAAGCATTTCACATCACATTTGTGGGTCTTGGTCTTCAACACAATCTGTGAAATTTAGAGCTGTATGTGTTTGCTACAAGAGGAGATATCACAAAGAATGTGCTTTTGTTGTTTCCATTGGTTTCAATGCATTTTGGCCTAAAACGAGCATTTGCTGTTTTCTCTTAAATGCAGCTTGGGAGAAAAACCATTTCACATCACGTTTGTGGGTCTTGGTCTTCAACACACTCTGTGAAATTTTGAGCTGTCTGTGCTTGCTACAAGAGGAGATATCACAAAGTATGCACTTTTGTTGTTTCCATTGGTTTCAATGCATTTTGCCTAAAACATGCATTTGCTGTTTTCTCTTAAATGCAGCATGGGAGAAAAACCATTTCACATCAGGTTTGTAGGTCTTGGTCTTCAACACATTCTGTGAAATTTTGAGCTGTCTGTGTTTGCTACAAGAGGAGATATCACAAAGTATGCGCATTTGTTGTTTCCATTGGTTTCAATGCATTTTGGCCTAAAACGTGCATTTGCTGTTTTCTCTTAAATGCAACATGGGAGAAAAAGCATTTCACATCACATTTGTGGGTATTGGTCTTCAACACAATCTGGAAATTTTGAGCTGTCTGTGCTTGCTACAAGAGGAGATATCACAAAGTATGTGCTTTTGTTGTTTCCATTGGTTTCAATGCATTTTGGCCTAAGACGAGCATTTGCTGTTTTGTCTTAAACGCAACATGGGAGAAAAACCATTTCACATCACATTTGTGGGTGTTGGTCTTAAACACAATCTGTGAAATTTTGAGCTGTCTGTGTTTGCTACAAGAGGAGATATCACAAAGAATGCGCTTTTGTTGTTTCCATTGGTTTCAATGCATTTTGGCCTAAAACGAGCATTTGCTGTTTTCTCTTAAATGCAACATGGGAGAAAAAGCATTTCACATCACATTTGTGGGTCTTGGTCTTCAACACATTCTGTGAAATGTTGAGCTGTCTGTGTTTGCTACAAGAGGAGATATCACAAAGTATGCGCTTTTGTTGTTTCCATTGGTTTCAATGCATTTTGGCCTAAGACGAGCATTTGCTGTTTTCTCTTAAACGCAACATGGGAGAAAAACCATTTCACATCACATTTGTGGGTCTTGGTCTTAAACACAATCTGTGAAAATTTGAGCTGTCTGTGTTTGCTACAAGAGGAGATATCACAAAGAATGCGCTTTTGTTGTTTCCATTGGTTTCAATGCATTTTGGCCTAAAACGAGCATTTGCTGTTTTCTCTTAAATGCAACATGGGAGAAAAAGCATTTCACATCACATTTGTGGGTCTTGGTCTTCAACACATTCTGTGAAATGTTGAGCTGTCTGTGTTTGCTACAAGAGGAGATATCACAAAGTATGCGCTTTTGTTGTTTCCATTGGTTTCAATGCATTTTTTCCTAAAACGAGCATTTGCTGTTTTCTCTTAAACACAACATGGGAGAAAAACCATTTCACATCACATTTGTGGGTCTTGCTCTTCAAGACAATCTGTGAAATTTTGAGCTGTCTGTGTTTGCTACAAGAGGAGATATCACAAAGTATGCGCTTTTGTTGTTTCCATTGGTTTCAATGCATTTTTTCCTAAAACAAGCATTTGCTGTTTTCTCTTAAACACAACATGGGAGAAAAACCATTTCACATCACGTTTGTGGGTCTTGGTCTTCAACACATTCTGTGAAATTTTGAGCTATCTGTGCTTTCTACTAGAGGAGATATCACAAAGTATGCACTTTTGTTGTTTCCATTGGTTTCAATGCATTTTGGCCTAAAACGAGCATTTGCTGTTTTCACTTAAATGCAGCATGGGAAAAAAACCATTTCACACCACGTTTGTGGGTCTTGGTCTTCAACACATTCTGTGAAATTTTGAGCTGTCTGTGTTTGCTACAAGAGGAGATATCACAAAGTATGCGCATTTGTTGTTTCCATTGGTTTCAATGCATTTTGGCCTAAAACGTGCATTTGCTGTTTTCTCTTAAACGCAACATGGGAGAAAAAGCATTTCACATCACATTTGTGGGTCTTGGTCTTAAACACAATCTGTGAAATTTTGAGCTGTCTGTGTTTGTAACAAGAGGAGATATCACAAAGAATGCGCTTTTGTTGTTTCCATTGGTTTCAATGCATTTTGGCCTAAGACGAGCATTTGCTGTTTTCTCTTAAACGCAACATGGGAGAAAAACCATTTCACATCACATTTGTGGGTGTTGGTCTTAAACACAATCTGTGAAATTTTGAGCTGTCTGTGTTTGCTACAAGAGGAGATATCACAAAGAATGCGCTTTTGTTGTTTCCATGGGTTTCAATGCATTTTGGCCTAAAATGAGCATTTGCTGTTTTCTCTTAAATGCAACATTAGAGAAACACCATTTCACATCACATTTGTGGGTCTTGGTCTTCAACACATTCTGTGAAATTTTGAGCTGTCTGTGTTTGATACAAGAGGAGATATCGTGAAGTATGGGTTTTTGCTGTTTCCATTGGTTTCAATGCATTTTGGCCTAAAACGAGCATTTGCTGTTTTCTCTTAAACACAACATAGGAGAAAAAGCATTTCACATCACATTTGTGGGTATTGGTCTTCAACACAATCTGTAAAATTTTGAGCTGTCTTTGTTTGATACAAGAGGAGATATCACAAAGAATGCGCTTTTGTTGTTTCCATTGGTTTCAATGCATTTTGGCCTAAAACGAGCATTTGCTGTTTTCTCTTAAATGCAACATGGGAGAAAAAGCATTTCACATCACATTTGTGGGTCTTGGTCTTCAACACATTCTGTGAAATGTTGAGCTGTCTGTGTTTGCTACAAGAGGAGATATCGCAAATAATGCGCTTTTGTTGTTTCCATTGGTTTCAATGCATTTTGGCCTAAAACGAGCATTTGCTGTTTTCTCTTAAATGCAACATTAGAGAAACACCATTTCACATAACATTTGTGGGTCTTGGTCTTCAACACATTCTGTGAAATTTTGAGCTGTCTGTGTTTGATACAAGAGGAGATATCGCGAAGTATGTGTTTTTGCTGTTTCCATTGGTTTCAATGCATTTTGGCCTAAAACGAGCATTTGCTGTTTTCTCTTAAACACAACATGGGAGAAAAACCATTTCACATCACATTTGTGGGTCTTGCTCTTCAAGACAATCTGTGAAATTTTGAGCTGTCTGTGTTTGCTACAAGAGGAGATATCACAAAGAATGTGCTTTTGTTGTTTCCATTGGTTTCAATGCATTTTGGCCTAAAATGAGCATTTGCTGTTTTCTCTTAAATGCAGCTTGGGAGAAAAACCATTTCACATCACGTTTGTGGGTCGGTCTTCAACACATTCTGTGAAATTTGGAGCTCTGTGCTTGCTATCAAGAGGAGATATCACAAAGTATGCGCATTTGTTGTTTCCATTGGTTTCAATGCATTTTGGCCTAAAACGTGCATTTGCTGTTTTCTCTTAAACGCAACATGGGAGTAAAAGCATTTCACATCACATTCGTGGGTCTTGGTCTTCAACACAATCTGTGAAATTTTGAGCTGCCTGTGCTTGCTACAAGAGGAGATATCTCAAAGTATGCGCTTTAGTTGTTTCCATTGGTTTCAATGCATTTTGGCCTAAGACGAGCATTTGCTGTTTTCACTTAATCGCAACATGGGAGAAAAACCATTTCACATCACATTTGTGGGTCTTGGTCTTCAACACATTCTTTGAAATGTTGAGCTGTCTGTGTTTGCTACAAGAGGAGATATCACAAAGTATGCGCTTTTGTTGTTTCCATTGGTTTCAATGCATTTTGGCCTAAAACGAGCATTTGCTGTTTTCTCTTAAACGCAACATGGGAGAAAAACCATTTCACATCACATTTGTGGGTCTTGGTCTTCAACACAATCTGTGAAATTTTGAGCTGTCTGTGTTTGCTACAAGAGGAGATATCGCAAAGAATGTGCTTTTGTTGTTTCCATTGGTTTCAATGCATTTTGGCCTAAAACGAGCAATTGCTGTTTTCTCTTAAATGCAACATTAGAGAAACACCATTTCACATAACATTTGTGGGTCTTGGTCTTCAACACATTCTGTGAAATTTTGAGCTGTCTGTGTTTGATACAAGAGGAGATATCGCGAAGTATGGGTTTTTGCTGTTTCCATTGGTTTCAATGCATTTTGGCCTAAAACGAGCATTTGCTGTTTTCTCTTAAACACAACATGGGAGAAAAACCATTTCACATCACATTTGTGGGTCTTGGTCTTCAACACAATCTGTGAAATTTTTAGCTGTCTGTGCTTGCTACAAGAGGAGATATCGCAAAGAATGCGCTTTTGTTTTTTCCATTGGTTTCAATGCATTTTGGCTTAAAACGAGCATTTGCTGTTTTCTCTTAAATGCAACATTAGAGAAACACCATTTCACATCACATTTGTGGGTCTTGGTCTTCAACACATTCTGTGAAATTTTGAGCTGTCTGTGTTTGATACAAGAGGAGATATCGCGAAGTATGGGTTTTTGCTGTTTCCATTGGTTTCAATGCATTTTGGCCTAAAACGAGCATTTGCTGTTTTCTCTTAAACACAACATAGGAGAAAAAGCATTTCACATCACATTTGTGGGTATTGGTCTTCAACACAATCTGTAAAATTTTGAGCTGTCTTTGTTTGATACAAGAGGAGATATCACAAAGAATGCGCTTTTGTTGTTTCCATTGGTTTCAATGCATTTTGGCATAAAACGAGCATTTGCTGTTTTCTCTTAAATGCAACATGGGAGAAAAAGCATTTCACATCACATTTGTGGGTCTTGGTCTTCAACACATTCTGTGAAATGTTGAGCTGTCTGTGTTTGCTACAAGAGGAGATATCGCAAATAATGCGCTTTTGTTGTTTCCATTGGTTTCAATGCATTATGGCCTAAAACGAGCATTTGCTGTTTTCTCTTAAATGCAACATTACAGAAACACCATTTCACATAACATTTGTGGGTCTTGGTCTTCAACACATTCTGTGAAATTTTGAGCTGTCTGTGTTTGATACAAGAGGAGATATCGCGAAGTATGTGTTTTTGCTGTTTCCATTGGTTTCAATGCATTTTGGCCTAAAACGAGCATTTGCTGTTTTCTCTTAAACACAACATGGGAGAAAAACCATTTCACATCACATTTGTGGGTCTTGGTCTTCAACACAATCTGTGAAATTTTTAGCTGTCTGTGCTTGCTACAAGAGGAGATATCGCAAAGAATGCGCTTTTGTTTTTTCCATTGGTTTCAATGCATTTTGGCTTAAAACGAGCATTTGCTGTTTTCTCTTAAATGCAACATTAGAGAAACACCATTTCACATCACATTTGTGGGTCTTGGTCTTCAACACATTCTGTGAAATTTTGAGCTGTCTGTGTTTGATACAAGAGGAGATATCGCGAAGTATGGGTTTTTGCTGTTTCCATTGGTTTCAATGCATTTTGGCCTAAAACGAGCATTTGCTGTTTTCTCTTAAACACAACATAGGAGAAAAAGCATTTCACATCACATTTGTGGGTATTGGTCTTCAACACAATCTGTAAAATTTTGAGCTGTCTTTGTTTGATACAAGAGGAGATATCACAAAGAATGCGCTTTTGTTGTTTCCATTGGTTTCAATGCATTTTGGCATAAAACGAGCATTTGCTGTTTTCTCTTAAATGCAACATGGGAGAAAAAGCATTTCACATCACATTTGTGGGTCTTGGTCTTCAACACATTCTGTGAAATGTTGAGCTGTCTGTGTTTGCTACAAGAGGAGATATCGCAAAGTATGCGCTTTTGTTGTTTCCATTGGTTTCAATGCATTTTGGCCTAAAACGTGCATTTGCTGTTTTCTCTTAAACGCAACATGGGAGTAAAAGCATCTCACATCACATTCGTGGGTCTTGGTCTTCAACACAATCTGTGAAATTTTGAGCTGCCTGTGCTTGCTACAAGAGGAGATATCTCAAAGTATGCGCTTTTGTTGTTTCCATTGGTTTCAATGCATTTTGGCCTAAGACGAGCATTTGCTGTTTTCACTTAATCGCAACATGGGAGAAAAACCATTTCACATCACATTTGTGGGTGTTGGTCTTAAACACAATCTGTGAAATTTTGAGCTGTCTGTGTTTGCTACAAGAGGAGATATCACAAAGAATGCGCTTTTGTTGTTTCCATTGGTTTCCATGCATTTTGGCCTAAAACGTGCATTTGCTGTTTTCTCTTAAACGCAACATGGGAGAAAAAGCATTTCACATCACATTTGTGGGTCTTGGTCTTCAACACAATCTGTGAAATTTAGAGCTGTATGTGTTTGCTACAAGAGGAGATATCACAAAGAATGTGCTTTTGTTGTTTCCATTGGTTTCAATGCATTTTGGCCTAAAACGAGCATTTGCTGTTTTCTCTTAAATGCAGCTTGGGAGAAAAACCATTTCACATCACGTTTGTGGGTCTTGGTCTTCAACACACTCTGTGAAATTTTGAGCTGTCTGTGCTTGCTACAAGAGGAGATATCACAAAGTATGCACTTTTGTTGTTTCCATTGGTTTCAATGCATTTTGCCTAAAACATGCATTTGCTGTTTTCTCTTAAATGCAGCATGGGAGAAAAACCATTTCACATCAGGTTTGTGGGTCTTGGTCTTCAACACATTCTGTGAAATTTTGAGCTGTCTGTGTTTGCTACAAGAGGAGATATCACAAAGTATGCGCATTTGTTGTTTCCATTGGTTTCAATGCATTTTGGCCTAAAACGTGCATTTGCTGTTTTCTCTTAAACGCAACATGGGAGAAAAAGCATTTCACATCACATTTGTGGGTATTGGTCTTCAACACAATCTGGAAATTTTGAGCTGTCTGTGCTTGCTACAAGAGGAGATATCACAAAGTATGTGCTTTTGTTGTTTCCATTGGTTTCAATGCATTTTGGCCTAAGACGAGCATTTGCTGTTTTGTCTTAAACGCAACATGGGAGAAAAACCATTTCACATCACATTTGTGGGTGTTGGTCTTAAACACAATCTGTGAAATTTTGAGCTGTCTGTGTTTGCTACAAGAGGAGATATCACAAAGAATGCGCTTTTGTTGTTTCCATTGGTTTCAATGCATTTTGGCCTAAAACGAGCATTTGCTGTTTTCTCTTAAATGCAACATGGGAGAAAAAGCATTTCACATCACATTTGTGGGTCTTGGTCTTCAACACATTCTGTGAAATGTTGAGCTGTCTGTGTTTGCTACAAGAGGAGATATCACAAAGTATGCGCTTTTGTTGTTTCCATTGGTTTCAATGCATTTTTTCCTAAAACGAGCATTTGCTGTTTTCTC